>UZAE01012467.1:25350-40353 GCA_900617975.1 Rodentolepis nana | reverse complement strand
GTATGTCATATTCGACCACTTCCACAGTACTCACCTCACCCTTTCGCTGAAGTTGTGTCTGTCTGCCTCTCTTTTACATCGTTGAATCACTCTTCTTCTTCCCCATCTCCACTGTTTTCTCGTTTTGATGTTCCTCCCCTCTGTGAAGCCTGAGGTCAACTAAGGGCTAATGATAATTATAAAAACGTCTGCCATTTGATATAAGTAAATATAAAATGGAGAATTTGAGCGTCTGGCTTTATGAATTGTTGAGTGAATCGACGATTCTGCCATATCAGTGTAGCATATTAGGAAATTTCATCTTAAAGCCGCTCTTCCACCACGGCACATTTGAAATTGATAAGTTGAAGAGATTTACTATTCAATAGAGTTAAAAAATACCACTTATTCTAGGAATGCTATTGCCATGGATCCCCACATTGTTGAAGTATGGTAATTAATGGTATAGAGCAAAAATAAATCCGAATCGACATTGAAGTTGTGGAAGCACGCTTACGAATGGCCATTTCCAACAAACAAAAGCAAAAAAGTTAGTTTAGCCACACAGTTCTTATCGTCTTGCATATTCATTGCAATGTAATGTCATAAAATGTAGGTCTTACCTACCTTTCCATTCCGGCTAAATCGTTACCTTAGTAACGCGCTAATACCTTAGCAATTAGCAAACAAAGACAGAAATCCATTGTCTTTAAAATATCTCAAAAGCTTCAATAAAAAATTGCTCAAACGAACCACATTTTTCATTCTCAGTATTTGGCAATTACTTACTGATAATACAGCATAAGCAAAATTTGATTTATTACTACGACAATAGTAGGGGTGTGCGATAGACTTACCTCCACGTGGTGCACCCTGGGCAACGTATTCTCATACGGCAAAAAAGTCTATAAATCGGCAGTTGACTTCGGACTTCAAACTACCATGACCCTATTGAATTTCATATTCGAATAATTCCACAGTATTCACCTCACCTTTTCCTCTACCTTTGTGTCCGTCTGTCTCTTTTACGTCTGTGAATCATTATTCTTCCCCCTCTCGACTTCTTACCAGTTGGATGTTCCTCCTCCCCTCTGTGTAGCCCGAAGTCAACTAAAGGGCTAATGATACCTATCATAATGCCTGCCATTTGAAATAAATAAACTACGACAATAGTTCCTCCACTTCAAATAAGGACAACAACAAGCACGGAGTCTAAACGGTACCTCGAATTTCAAGTAAATCGAATAACTTGACTGGATGTCTTTTAATGAAAGAGCAAGTTTCGTCAGGAATCCATTAATGCAGCCAAAATTCAAATCCTTAATTCAAATTCAAATTTGCTTTAGGCGGAAATTTGAGATGAGATTAAGTGGAATAAAAGGAAATGAAAAGTCCAATCGCAAATTCTGCTAGCTAAAGAAGGGGGTTGAAGCGCAACACCTAATGCCATACGTCAATAAAATAAATCTGCAATCCTGAAAAATATTTAGTATTTTTATTTTCAGCTCTTTAGCGGCCATGTACAAATGCACAAAGTATGGTGACAGGAGTGAGCAATTTAAGGAAATGAACCATTGAATTAACACGATTTTCATCACCAATCAGCTCATCACTCCCTCACAACTTTTCTTTCGATCTATGCTCATGAAGTGCCTGCCTCACCGAGTGTAGTCTATTGAGGACCTCTTGGGAATGTGGTGTGTTAATTCCATTTAGCTCTTGAGATGAAGGTCTTAAGGGTGCAGGAATAGGAGGTGAATCATCGCGAGTGGAAAGCCTTGCAGGTGTGCGATCTTGAATATATTAACCAATAATTACTGTTTGATATCAAAATTGGACTACTAAATTTGTAGAATAAATACCTGAGGAGGCCATTCCAGTAAGTGGACGTGATGTACCTGTAGAACCCCGAGATACTGTACGCGCTGATAATTGCCGGGGCCGACTTCTTGATGAGGAAGACAAATCAGCATCATGGGATGAAGGAAGGGTACATTGGAGCGTAGCAGGGGTGACGAAATACTGTTTATATCGGTTTAGAAGCACATCTCGAGAAATATCGGGACTTGGGCGAATGTTGCGCAGACGATCAGCCAAATACTAATAAGAATTATAATCAGAGGAAAAAGGAAATTTACAAAATTTTCCATTTGAATTCGCTCCTGTTGTCGCCACCTATTGAGCGTAGTATGATATGGTCTTCTAACAGCAATTTTAGAATTAGCGGGACATTTTGGTTCAGAAGCTGCTTTGATCAAAAGCTGATTGTACTCCCTCAGCATAGCTTCAACAGAGGCTGTTTCATCACTAGGCAGAGGTCGGGAGTTTGGATCTCTCCAAGGAGGTCGAATACTACGAAATCTCGCATCTCGAGACAGTAGGCGCAAGGCTTCGGCTAAGTCAGCAATCCCAATCTCGGATCGGCTATTTCCACTTTCAGTACCAGTAGTCAGGTTATTTCCATTATCTGGTGTTAATGAATTCGAAATACTTCTAGAACAATTAAGCGAGAGTTTTTTCCGAGTGAGTGGTTTAGTTACAAAAACTGGCAATTGTGTTCTACTTGCGGGAGGGAATGGTGATTCAATTGATACTGGAGTGTCCTCAGAGTATAACTGCAGAGCGTTCTCGTGGTTTGAGATTTGATCATTTTGGAGATTTCGATAGCTAGAAGAGGGCGAAACCGTCGATTCATTTTCATTCGGATCAATTTCTGACTCTTTTTCAGAACCAAATGAAGAAAAATCTTCAAAAGACACCTCACTACTTGGATTGTAAGTGTTAGAAGCACTTTGTTCTCTGCTGCCATATTTTAACATAGACGAGTGATTGCCACTAAAATAATAGTGAGTCAAATTATCAATAGATATATATTTGGCAAAAGAAAAAAGCCTAGCAAATCATACTTATAAAGTATGATAAATATATACAAATATAAATGAGAAATTTTCAATAAAAACCCAGATTGAGTGGCAAGTCTCACATTTTATTTCTGGAAACTTTTTTGGAAGTGGTTGCTGTATCACCAGACTTTTTACGATTGCGCGTGACAGATGTTCTCAACGAATTACTCATTATAAAATATACTAGATGACGCCCGATTGTACTATAAAAGGATAGGTAATACTATTAATTCTGAAAACTATTATCAGACCCTAAGTCAAAACACCGGTATTCAATTGTCATCGCAATTGTAAATTCTAATTGAAGACTTTAAACAAAATAATTATTAATTTGAATCATAAGAAGGAAACAACTAAATCATAAATAATTAAAATTAAATGATTTTAATGAAAGAAAATCAAGAGTACAATGATTTTTGCTAATTTATATACGAAGATTCTTAACATTTGATTTCATAAATATTTTCGATAACGTTAAGAGAATTGCAGGCTTATCAGCAAATTTCCACTAATTTTCTTTATTGAAAACTAAGTTTGCTTTAAAATCACAATTCCCAATGCAACGACGTCAAATGAAAGCATTCTTTGAATAGTGTAGTTGGATAACATTGAAAGTAATGAATGACTTTATGATAGAACTTCAAGATTATTCAACCAACGATTCCATAGCTCAAACATAGATTCATAACTTATGTTGTTTGACAAGCCATTACCAGTCAAATTACACTAAATTAACCGACATTGTGAAAGTAAAGCACTTCAACGTCCTTCTCATTTTTAGCAGTTCACTATTGAGTTTTCTATTTAGCGTTTTGTATTATATGCTTAAAATAAAGTTAGAAAATCTTACAATCCCGTTTGAGTAAACGGAGAACACCAAGCGAATATTGACAAATGTTGTGGATGGATTATAATAAATCTTCATTAATTGCTACTAAGCCATAAAGAAGAAATAAATGGTTTTCCGTAAGAAAATTTTTTACTGATTGCCACAATCTAATATTGTTAATCCTGATTTGTTTGCGCCATCGCTTAAATTCCATTATCCATTAATAAATATTACGCGATAATTTTATTTGCAAAATTATAATCATATGCTGGTCATAGTAATTAAATATGTGTTTTATAACTGATGAGTTGATCATCAAGAGGACCTTGGCATTCATGATCAGTTCCAATGCATTAAACAAAAGTATACAATTTGTATGATTTTCATTTGTTTTAGGCATACTAATTTTAATAATTTTAGTATAAATATAAATTATAATATATAATGAATCAACAAACTGCCCAATATCTTGCTTTACCCAAGGTTACGTCTTTAAAATAAATTGTCGGCGTTGTTTCAAAATTTCTGCGTTGTTGCACTAATGATGGTTGATGTCTCTTCAACGGAATGGCTTAAGGATTTGCCCTTACGTGATCGGGAGTCCCTTGTTTACACCGCCAAATGCCTTGAGCAGGCTGAACGGTTTGATGATATGGCTTTCTGTATGAAGGAGGTGACAAATTTTGATCAGGAATTAAACAATGAGGAAAGGAACCTTCTCTCGGTTGCTTTCAAAAATGTTGTTGGTTCTCGACGTAACTCATACAGAGTGCTATCCAGCCGTCTTTCCAGGACTACTGATGCTGACAAACAGAATCTTACTAAGGAGTACCTTGATACTCTTCAAAAGGAGCTCAATGATATTTGCACCGATGTCCTTGTAAGTTGTTAATATTTGCTGATTTTTTAATTCTTACTAGAAATTGATTGATGAGCGTTTGTGTCCCAAGTGCTCAAATGCTGAGGGTAAAGTTTTCTATAAGAAGATGCTGGGTGATTATTATCGCTATAAGGCTGAAAATGCTAAGGGCGAAGAGCACAAGGCTGTTGTGGAAGCATCTCGTTTGGCTTACGAGGATGCCACAAAAATCGCTGAAAGTCTCAGCTATACCCACCCAATTCGTCTTGGTCTTGCTTTGAACTACTCTGTATTCTACTATGAAATCATGAACAGCCCCGATAGGGCTTGCCAATTGGCCAAGAAAGCATTTGATGATGCTGTCAGTGATGTTGACAATGCCAATGAGGAGTCCTACAAAGATAGTACACTCATCATGCAACTTCTTCGCGACAATCTCGCTCTTTGGACTTCTGATCCAGAAGAGATCGAAAACAATGATGGAGCTGAATAAGAACACTTTGATTTCTGAATTATTTCAATCACGACAATTATAAATACTATACGTGTAAATGTTATTGTCTTTCGTTTTTTTGAATTATGGGCCTGGGTTATTTTTTCGGCGTGTTTACCACTTAGCAGTTGCTTAGAATGTGGTTAGCTTACTCTCTCATTTAGTTATATTATCTTGGTTGTCAATCATGAATCAGGCAAAGTTCGAAAATGTCCTCTAGGTTGATTGGTTTGTCTTGTACGGTGTGGTGGAAACAGGGACGTTCGGAATGGGTCTCGTTTGTGAGCACCTTGAAGCTGTAATTTGTGTACCTATTCTTGGTATAAGGCGTTACGGTTTTTGGTGTATTTCCAGGTTTTTTCCACTATTGCGGTGACGATTTTGAAATGCTTCGTAAGATTAAATCGAACTGTAATGAAGTGCGATTTTTTACTGACTAGTATCTACTCATATGACTGTAAGATCCGATTAACTTAGGCCTTGGGAGCCATTAATGGAAGATGGATATCTCTCTTCTCGACTCAGAAATCAATCAATGTAGTCGGCCACCTACATCATCGGAAGTGAAACGATGGGCATCGACCCCGTGATTTATGATTTAGAAGTGGTTCAATTTTAACACTGTCTGCACCATCGTTTCTTCATTTTATGCATTTTCGAACACTTATTCATTAAGATTCTTTGGGTTCAGTGATTCCTCTGGCACGACTAATTATCGGGTTATTCCTAGTCTCTACCTTATGACACCAACGTCATACAAGGAAAGTACACTCGGGCACTCAGCAAGAGTAAACGCTGATTTTTAAAGTCTCTGATCTATATTCCCTCTTATCTCTGCATCTCTCATATGAAAGTAAAAAAAGCGCATTTGCCCTATTGAACTATAAGCTTCTAGTCTCCTTTTCTGACCTCAGATTTACTAAATCTTTGCGATTTGTCAGGGTTTGGAAAACTCATTGCTCGTAGAGGTGATGTCGAATTATGACTTGGCAACGAATTTAGTTATCTTTCGGATGCAGCAAATCGATAGACAGACAGGCGCGTGGTGTTAGTCAGCGATGCGCGCTCATGATTGGCCCGTGGGAGGGACGTGTATGACCAAGCGTGAGGGCAAACACAAGCCAAGTGTGTATTGCGCATTATTTCTGCATGCGAACGCTAATTTCTTGATCTGGTGGACAATGAAGTAATTTATCTGGCAGATACTACTTATACAAAACATAAGTAGACACATCAGTTTATGACGATCTTGGTTGAACCAAGGTGTTTACATCCTTAAAATAATTGCAAGACATCGTTGGTTAATGTTCACTGTATCAGAAGACCTATTGAAACTCCAAAACAAAATAAAGAGACTATACCAGACAGAATTATTGCTGTGACTTTCTGGGACGCGCCAGCACCACTCATTTTTCATTTTGCTAATCAAATGAACTAATTGAAGTAATCTAGTAGAGAATGCTTACTTTACGTTATTAATTATAATAAGAAAATTCCTAGAGAGCAATGTCTTGGTAAATAAACTAGATGGCATGAAATGGCGGGGATTGTGAAGGTCAGGGTAGGAAAAGAGTCTTAATTTATTTGGTACTTAGATTAGGGCACATTGTATTTAGTCGCTCACTTTCCAAAATTAATATTACCCTTCTCCTTCTGATAGGCATGGAGATTTTTTATATTACATCTACTGGTCATTATTGCTCAGGTGGAATGGAACTGAGAAGTTTGGAAATCACGAAAAAGAGAGGTTTGAACGCCGGAATGCCGGATCTAACAGCAATTAACTCAGCCTCTTTGTTGATAATTAGATGCCCTGATGGATGCTAAATTCAGAAACAAATGTGTTTATTAAGGTGCCAAGGGTAGTTATCACCCATTATTAAAAACCCTTAATTTTCATCCCTTATTTGAACTTTCTTGCATGTAATTAGTGTACTCGCAATTTATAAATTGACATGTTTTACAATGATGGTAATCCAGGTACATGCAAAGTACTTAAATATTGAGCGTTGTTTAGCTGAATTAACTCAAAAAATATTAATTTCGATACAAAATACGAATGCAAACACTTTTATAGGTTCCATGGGAACATAAGCCAAAAAAGTTATTTAGCAGCTTAAGAATTATTAGAAATCAGTGGGCGAGCCTGCCTCCAATTTCCCACTCATTTCTGTTTTCAAATTCCTTTCCTATTGTTCATTTTTTGTGGGCACCTCCTGCACTAAAATGACCCCTTTCACTAATTCACCGTTTGCACAGTGTCAGATAATCAACGAGTATCTACACCAGTGATATACGACTACCATTTGTATGCCTTTAAAAAGAAGAAATGTTACAATGAGTGACTCGATTTTTTCAGTGGAATAATGATAATGAACGAAATAGTGTACTTCTTCTGAGCCTTCGTGACATCCATTGGCTTTGCCCTGCCTTGGTAAAGATATCATACGCAACACATCAACTTCGCCATTGTGCCTCCTGTAAGCAGAGTATTTGGAGTATGTACCACATACAACCCCGTTGATTATAAAATATTGTTTGAATGGGACATGTGTGCCTAGTTTGGAATACGTGAGTGCTAATAGACGGACTTGACAACGTCTTCTACTTGATATTATTATTGCAAAGTTTATATTTATATCAAATGGTAGGCGTTTTGATAGCTATCATTAGCCCTTTAGTTGACTTCAGGCTTCACAGATGGGAGAGGAGGAGGAACATCAAAGTGAAAAAAGTCGAGAAGGGGGGGGGTGGGCAGAAGAGTGTTTCCAAGACGAAGGTAGAAACAAGGTGAGGTGAGTACTGTGGTAGATGTCGAATATGACATACAGTGGGGTGATGGTAGCTTGAAGTCAGAAGTCAACTGCCAGGTTATAGACATTTTTGCCGTATGGGTATACATTGCCCAGGGTGCACCACATGGAGGTAAGTCTATCGCACACCCCGTTATTGCAAAGTAGCGAAAAATTAGTCATAGCAGGTTCGAGTAAGTATTTGACTGGTCATGACATTGAAATGGCACCCCCCCCCTCTTTCAACTTTGCGATTCAAGTGCGTGACTCGAATTTTTCAGAGGGGTAAATGGCTAGGCGGAGAAATCGACGATTTTTCATGCAACGATGACTTATAAATATAATAAATTAGTAATGGTCTTATAATCTGTTCTAGCGACACTGGGGATAGTTTATTCCTTCCCATGGGCCACGGTTAATGGCATATTACAAATGCAATCTTTCTTCAAATCACATGCTAGTGGAAATTTATATTTAAAAATTACAATCAACAAAAATGGGATTAATTTACAGCCTTCAAAACGAACCGATGCAATTATCACTCAGTGAATTTCTAGCCAAGCGTAAACGTCGGCACCCGTATCGTCATCCGAGGCATAGAAGAAAACTAGTTCCAATTAATTTAGTTGGATTTCTCAAGACGAATGAACACTTTCAGAATTTCACTAAGTATTTAGACCAAGCAAACGTTTATAACAACGAACTGCTAAACATACGGAAACAATCCAAGAAAAAAAAACAAATAGTTTCTTTTTATTATTTGTATACGAGATCGAAATTTGAACCAAGGTTAGTGATCATTAAAGAAAATCTCTGTTAAATTATAAACAATAGATGACTTTCCTACGGGCACAAGTAATACTCTATGGTAGATATATTTTTTCATTTAATGGAATAGGTCCACACGAATGGCCCATGGGTAAGCCTCATCACGCATAAACATGGGCTAAAAAATTGGTCAAGCTTTGTCAACAGTAGCGAGAACCCAGGAATTAAAAAGTGGGTAACTTTTGTCACAAATATGGCTGACTACCAATGTACTTAGTAATTATGTGCACTCAATGCTATACCGATTTGAATAAACGAGGCCGCTGATAAACTGAGGGGTTTCTGCAAGTACATCCGCACTTTACCGAATGATATTACTTTGCTCAACTTTGATAGCCTTGCGTTCAACAGGTCAATAAAAGCGCAGCTACTCAGTCTTGTTTGGATTAAATAACTCTAGTTAATTGTAATAATCGTGAATTGATAAATACTTACATTTGTTAATAAATAGATATTTTTAAATATGACCCTTGTTTACTACTTTAATATGCTATTCCAGAACTGATATTTTATTGTTAATACATTTTGTTTCAAGGGTAAATTTGAGCTTCTTAATGATAATATTGATTATTGAAACCATGTTATATATTTCGAATATAATGGAGAAGCACAAATTTCATTTAAGAAAACTGAGTGGTTTCAATCTTGAATACTGCCAAACATACTTCAATGTATAAAAGCCTAATTTTCCGATAACTTATGGCACAATAAAACTATTAAAATCCCCTACCTTCCGTAAATCTGAATAAATTGTTAGGGGATTTATAGCTTTGTATTAAAATAAACTATGTTTCAGCTAAATTATCCTAATAATCTTCGAATTACCTTAGCGGATTGCTACGCTAGTAAAGCCTGACTGACTCAGAAATATCCGTGGCAGATTCTCCTACATCTAGCTAGACTCCCGAAACTAGCTAAGCTATAGCCCGGCTATAAAGGAAACAGACGTGTAGCACGGAGCACGTTTATTCAGTACGAGTATTGCGGATCAAGTGTGTACACGCATGGAGCTACTCATGATCAGGATGGGGGATTAGGTTAAATAGAGGTTGATGATTGGTCACCGTTTGTACGGTCGCTGCACACAGATTTGTACGGCGCACCTCCCAATCCTGGCGAGCAGACATGCAGGCATACGATGATGCACACATACCCACATAGCCAAGATATTACAACGTTTCGACTAAGTTAGATGGTATAGTATTCGAAGGGCCAACTATTATGTTGTTCACTTATGTTCCTTAAGTGAAAAAGGAATTGTAATTAAAAGACTTCTATAATCAACATAAATTCATCTGCCATATTTTAAACTCGTCACCTGATTACAGACGTGGAGAGTATGATACTCTAATTAGCACAGTTCAGTATTTAAATGAAATAGTAATAAATAATCATGACCATAAAACGGAATAAATGTTTTTAAATAATTTGCGTAAGAGTGTAAGTGATTTGTGTTACATGCATAAGTATTCTTAGTTCCATTATTCGTAAAATTGATTTTAAGTAAATATTAATTAACAGTTACACAATATAGTTTCAACAAATAATATGAAACTTATACGAATAGCAATGCAAATACAATGAGATATCCAGTACAGAAAAATTAACGTTCTACTAATTCTAATTGAAATAGAAATAAAACTCAAATATGTAGTCATAGATACAGTTTAGCCGACTTTTATAAGCGATTTCAAGCTCACGTGATTGATGTATATTTCATTTAACCTACATTTAAATATTTAATTAAATGATCATTAACATTCGCAAATATATTTGCGAACAGTTGCAGAACATTTAATGATATTTTTAAGTTATGTGTTATATTTGATTTGATATTGCTAAATAACATCCGCCAGATATGATTCGGCGATCACATGTTCATTAGGCGGTTGTCGCTTGCCTCGTCGGATTTACGTTTTATCCCATTGATCGCTTTTAAATCACAATTCTCAACACCGAAACAAATAATGACAGTCAAAGAAGGATCAGCTACGGTCAAATTGCCTGAAGGCGTTTTCTACAATCCTGTTCAAGAGTTTAACCGGGATCTCACGATAGCTGTAATAAAACAGTTTTCAAAAATACATTTGCAAGAATTTATTAACAAAACCACAAAGACAGCAGGTGATACTCAACCAAAATCAGTTAATTATTCCGGACTGTCAATTCTGGAAGCCCTGGGGGCATCTGGTCTTCGATCTGTCCGATTTGCAAATGAAATTCCAATGCTCCATAAAATCGTAACGAATGACCTGGATCCAGAAGCGGCCAAATTGATAAGTGAAAACGCCAAACTGAATGGAGTTGAGGATATTATCAGACCATCTTGTTCCGATGCTGTCAAGTTAATGCACGATGCTGTCAAAGACAAGTGAGTTAAATTTTTATCCACACCTTCATTCCATTAATTTTATTTTCGTGCTTGACGTCTTAGTAGTTTTTCTTACCTACAGGAATTCACAGATGTATTAGTTGCATTAAATCTTCAAAGTAATATTTTTTAAATATTTTTTTCGAGTAAAAATAATGCATTAATGACTCCCCGTCTCCGGTTACCCCCATTATCAATCTTCATTAATCCTTCTATGCGTCTGAATGGGTTGTCTGGACCGTGGTAATTTGGAGGGAGTTTCTTATTTTCCAAATAAAACATCAAATTACTTATCATCTTTATTTATAATGGGAGGCTCATACGTGACGTGAAATTTCAATTGAGGTTTCCATTATTCATGAACCATGAGTTTAATTTGTGCATGATTTGATTGTGCTCTTCAGAGCTTTATGCTTTCCGCAAAGCTTTGAGAGGTATGGACTTCTTCATAGGGAGTTACTTTTCGAAATCGAAATAGCTTTTTATACTTGTTTGTACGTTCTTAGATAATTCAAAAGCTTATCTTTTCTGTTTTCATTCATATCCAGTTGTCAAGGTTACATTTTACTGTTCTTGCAGAAATTAGGTTTCTGGAAGGTTTCACAGTTTGAAGAATAAAACGTGAATCTAGTTTGTTAGACTGCTCACATCTCGGTATCTGTATCTATTTGCCTCCATGAGCCTTTTTTTTTCTCTCCTATATCCGATGACTCGAAAGAAGTTTACTGAAATCGAACTAGGGCGAATTAACATAGTAGTCTAAGGATGAATTTTTTGTTGTTGAGGCTTGAGTGTTGCTTTTCACAGACCACTGCCGCGAATAAGCATTTCATACGTCATGGTTCTTCGAAAGTATGACTCGAATATTAGTATTTGGGTAGTGTTAATTATTTGAGTATTGTGTAATACTCGAATACTTCCCCAATTGAAGTGCACCTTCCGATATTTTTGGAAATGATTCGGTGTTAGCAATTTCATCTGCATTATTTCGTAACTCTCTACATGCGAGCGAACTAAATAGCACTTAATAGAGATTTTCTTTAAGTTTTAACTGGTGTACTTCAGCCACGAGTTGATATCTGGTGGGTCATTATAGGCCTCAGTTTAAGAGAACTTGGGAAGCTGTCTTTATTGGAAATTGGTGCTAGATTTTGCTGAGCAAATCACCCAAATTTTATGACATTTCTGGAAGTATTCTAACGTTCTATCTTTTAACCAGGTTTAACGTTGTGGATATCGATCCTTATGGTACAGCCAGTCCTTTCCTTGATTCTGCCGTCCAGTGTCTCTTCAATGGCGGTCTTCTCTGTGTCACTTGCACTGACATGGCTGTTTTATGTGGAAGTGCTCCTGGTACAGCCTATGGGAAGTACGGAGGAGTGGCCATCAAGATGACTGCTCAACACGAACAGGTATTTATAAATATACAAGCCTCTTTTTATCATATATACCACTGTACTGATATAATTTAAGTAAGCTCTATACATATTGCACATTTTAGGGACTACGATTACTTCTGCATGCAATTCAACAGGCAGCAAGTCGTCATGACAAAGTCATTGAGCCCCTGCTCTCGCTCTCTATCGATTTCTACGCTCGAGTATTTGTAAGGGTACGGTCTAGCGCTTCGGGTGTTAAACACATTGCATCTCGACTTGCTATTGTCTACTCTTGCACTGGTTGCCAAGTGAGTGCTTTTTCCACTTCCTGATTACTTTTAACGGAGGCATTTTAAATTAATCCCTCCTATTGGAGCGGAATTTCATTTCGGAATACACTTGTATGTAGAGCAAGATGTCTAATGATTTTAAACACGTCTTTGAATTGTTGAACCTCTTTTCCTATCTCTCTCTTCCAATACGTTTCAAAGCCTGTTTACAAGTGGTGTAACGTTCAGTTTGCATATTTGCCAGCTAAGAAGTCACGGATTTGAGAGAGAAATTTCATAAAGGACGTAACTGACCCTCTTAGCTAAAACCGTTCGAAAAATTTATAAAAGTAAGCAATTTTTCGGAGAACCTTATGTGTGTTTCAATACATTAATCCCCAATAAAATGTCAATTTTATGACTATAAAGCATTGAACGCTCAGAGAATAGACGCGTGAAAGCGGGCAAACTTAAAAATCTTTTCATCGTTAGTTTTCAACTAAAGTGCACAAATTAATAATTTTTTTTCGGATAAAAATCAGATTCTAATTAGAATGTACTATTTTCTTTAGTTATTTTCGCCTCCTCCCATCGCTTCATAAACTTTAAGGTGCCGTTTCATTAATAAAAAAAAAACATTTAAAATCGTTTATTTTTTCCATTTTTTTTCGCACATTTTTTCACCTAAAACTAATTTGGCAAAGAAACTGTAATTTTGTATTCTTATGGGATAATTGTTCTGGAGATAACCGTCTCCCCTTGGCATTATGCAAAGTTATGCAAATTCGCTAAAATTCGTTTTGTTTGCTCGAAGTGTATATTTATTAGCGAAATCCCCCTATCAGACACATTTATTCTCAACACGTCTCTTCTTGTGTCTCATCATTAGATCTCCTTGGATTTTTGATTTGGGGGGTACATCGATGTGCGTAGCCAAGCTGTCCTGAGGTGGATCATTTAGCCATCTCATTCTTTTGTTTGTTTGGCAGTTGGAAGTGCTGATCATGGAATCCGACAACGGGTTCCGTATCCATTCAAGTCATTCACATAATCGGTTTCAAATGGCCTTAATTCTTGACTGTTTGATTTTGATACATTTTGTCCGGGGGAGGGGGGAGGGGGGTACATCGATGTGCGGGGAGGCATTGGCACCTAGCTATCCCATCAATCACTCCAAGAATGAAAACAATCATAAAGAACTTTCTTCACATTCCTTGTCAAAATAAACTTTAGCCTTTTCTGTCTAAACGCGCACTCCGGGCGATTGGTGGATCTTTAAATTTCTCCTTTCTTTTTCACATTAGTTTTGGTTTGGATCTAATTTAATTTTCGACATAAATAATTTTCTGAATCCGTGTTAATGTGTTATTATGCATCTCTTAATGTTCTCTTTTTTTCTTATTTAATTATCATTGGTTAGAAATTGGATAGGGGTTAATGAGCTCTTAATTGTTTGAAAAGTCAAGTGAGTTACTGCCAAAATGTGGAAGATAGGAGTTGAGAAGGTCTCTAATCAGCTCTTCTATGCGTAGGTTGACCCGTTTTGGAATGAAAAGTGAATCGGCATGACCAACCGTCCTAATTGGTTAATCAATCAATAATACAAGGGTCAGAGTTACTTGGGTTTCTCACCATGGAGGCAATACTCACTTTGGCTCTTGGAAATTGTCGAGTAGTAGTTGAGTGCAGTTATATTTTTTTCTGTTTTTTTTTCCTGAAAATACAAGAAATGCAGTGGGGTGATCATCTATTAGGCGAAAAAATTATGCTCTGCTTTTATCATTCACAATCAATCGTACTCCATGTCCGTTTCTACTCACCTCGAATTGAAATTCCCCTTGTGTTCTGGGGAATTGAATTTCTGAATTTCATTAGTTCTGGCAGGCGGGCACTCGTTTCATAAGTAGGTTCTTATAATTTCGCTCTCTCTTTCTCTCTCTCTCTCTCTCTCTGATCACAAAACATCTACTCAAATTCTATTTGAATTTTCTGGGTTGGTAGAGGAGGGAATGAAAAATTTATGCCCTTTTTATGATTGGAGTCTTTTCAATTGACAATGGGCAACTTGATTTGTGGAGGTGCAATTAAACTTCCCCTGTTCTATTTATATCGGAATTGCGCCAAGACCGATTGACCAGCATGCCTTTTTTTGTTGCCTAACCAAGAGCTTACGAGTTCATCAGTTCACATTTTCTTATTTGAGCTCAAAAGTGACAATATGCCGACGACTTTTCTTTTATTGACTTCAGTCATGATTAGGGATAATTGGGGGGGGGGGGGGGGGGGGGGGGGGGGGGGGGG
>UZAE01012467.1:6439-25152 GCA_900617975.1 Rodentolepis nana | reverse complement strand
TGGGGGGTGGGGTGGGGTGGGATTTTTCGCGCTGTTAATTGAATGGGACTTTCATGGGATGTTTCAATGCAAGCGACTATCGCATAGTTCCAACTCGCCGAGTGACGTCTTGAGCAACCGATTTCTCCTTCGATACAATCGAAGCAATTGGTCTTATTCCTGAAAAGTTCTATTTCAAATTTTCTACCCTGAACGTGAAAAAGTTTTAGCCGCATCTTTCACTGATTTTGTTGCAGTTATGTCTTCATATATATATATAGGCGTCTTCCTTTTTTATGTTTCATAGTAACTGGTGAAAGTTGGATCACTAGATTTCCACGTAAAAAAAACGAAAAATATTTCGCCTCCTCATAAAGTTCAAAGGAATTTAAAGTTTGTTTTCCAGCAGAAACAGCAATTGAAGCCTGTTTCTCTCTCTCTCTTTAAAGTACCCCAATAACTTTCGAAGGCCAAAAATTGTTTTCTATGAGGTGCATCTTGCGCGTATCATTTCTGTTTACTAAATTGGAAATGCGAAAAAATCAAATTAACATTTAAACACGTGTAGTGTACACTGGCAAAGAATGCAGTCAAGCGAATCTTTCAAAACACTAAAGAATCTACTTGTGTGTGGGTGTGTGTGTGTGTGTGCCTTCATTTTAATTCACTGCCCTTGTCAATGCTGTGCTGGTTCCACGGTTTATTGAGAATTTGGAAGGCATTTGCTGAACTCCCAGACAAGGGGGGATGGGTGCACTGGTTCGAAACTCGCTGACACCTTTACATCTTCTCAAAATTAATCTAGCTGATAAGAGGTCCACTTAAATATCGAAAGGCCATAGCTTTTCGGACTGGATTATTGCTATCGCCAATTTCCAACACTAGGTTTATTGTTAAATCAATCAGTGACAATATAAACTGGACATTAGATATATAGTTCTTTCCCTCTTTGGTTATCAATAGAAATGCAGACTAAATCGAATTCTTATTGATTTTTTTTTGTCGTTGTATTCTGTACATTTCATGATCTTGATTCTCTCTCCCTCTCTCTCTCTCTCTCTCTCTCTCTCTCTCCTGGAATAACAACTAATGCTGCAAGGTTTCAACACCTTTGAATGAATAGCCATTCTTTGGTAGTTATTGAGGCGAATGTCACCATAGCAATACATGCTCCCACCTTCAAGCGCTGTTTCACTGCTAAGTATACGTGTTTGACCAATTATATACGATTACTTTGACAACAAAAATAGGTGTATTAACAAAGGGTGCACCGATTCCTGCCCAAGTTAACACTACTATGTGCAGCACTTAAGTCAACACTTCGTTTTTGACGCTTTGTTGAAGGATGGGATATTTTTCAATCTCCTCCTCGGTGTTGAAACTCGCTGCTCTTTGCCCCCTGGCTTACTAATTGTGATTACTGCGCGCACAGCGAGTAGACTTCTGACTTGTTAGACGCACATGTTGACCATTGCGCCCACTGTTCCAATCACCGTTTTGTGTACTTTTCACCCTTTCAGCATTTATAATTTCTTTTCGTGTTTTCATCTGTGGGAACATTGAGAACAACTAGTCGTTGAGCTACTCCTTTTTCTTCTCAATGGATCTGCTTCACAAAATCATATTCTCTTGATGGAAGGGTCAAATTGCATGATTTTTTTCTGAAGTGGTCGGAGCTTGTCAACCAGTTGATGGTTGTGGCGTACCATTTGGACACGTTCCCCCCTCCCCCGCTAAGTATACACGTATACATACGTATACAAGCAAATATCTCCCAATTATAATTTTAGTTACCAAGGCGGGGGGTGGAGTGGAGTTTATTAATGTTGGAAATTATAAAATTCTTCACATTTCGTCATGAGAGTAATTAATTAATGTGGGCGTCTTGGAGGCGCCTTACTTTTCCCCTTCCCTCTGTCAATTAATTATTCTCTTCGGAGGCACTTTATGAGTGAATTATACTCTCTCTCTCCCAGTCGGCGTGATCGCGAAACTATTTTTGGATAATTCTGGAAACAATGACTCATTTTTATTAAAGTTTTCTGTTTTTTTTTCACTTCCAATGCATCCTGGAGAAATTATCAGATGATCTTATGTGTGGAAGTCTACCTGAACATGCTACTTACACTCGACATCAATTCCCCATTTCCATATCTCATGCTTAATTTATTTTGTTAATTAAAAAAAAACTGTCTTTGTAGCGATGCCTTCTTTTTCCCTCCATTTTTTGAGTTTTTTTGGCAGCTGTAGATTTGATAAAAAATTGCGTTTGAAGAGTTTTTTTTTAACAACTTTGCAACCGAAACAACTGAGTATAAGCGAGTAATTGTACTCTTGTTTTGCTCAGACAGGATGAATACTTCCGTTATTTGAGTCCCATCTCTCCCTCGGGGGGTGGGGGGGGGGGGGGGGGAGGGTACTAAGTTTCCTGTCTCTTGTCACCTCTCCTTTCACACTCCCACTGCCTAACCATAAGCTGCTAGTATAATGCCAGTACGCTTTCGGATAAGCTGGAATATTTTTGTCCTCAAAAAAAAAAGAAATTGACTTAACAATTTTGCCTAGTCACCCGCAGTTGTTGTTAAAGGGCACTATAGCATTGTTGGATATAATTTGGAGAAAATGGAAAGGTTTGTTATTTCTCCCCTAATTGATTGTCCATTCGGGGAATCGTGGCTATTTGGGAGGTTTCCAGGGCTGTGACAAAGCCTGTAATCAAGTTGTTGTACTAAAATGACGGCGGAAATAATAAGCGCTTTCACGATAGTTTATTGTTTGGTAGAATTGGGAAAAAAAAGTTTTTTAGTATACATGAGTAATATTGATTAAGTACTTTCCTTTGTACCTACTCAGTAAGACACCAAGTCTTGAGGAGGCTTGAAAAGGGCGACTCCGTTCCTTCTATCTCCTCCTACTTGGTAATTAGGGAAGGAGGGCTCAGTTAAGGCTACTTTGAATTTCAACTCGAAATTTTTTGACACTTCGTCGTTTCTGCCAAAAAAATAATTACATTGGAAATACTTTTTATTCTAATAAATCGCAACAGTACACTTTTGATTTACTGAATTAGTTTTTCGCGCGCTTTCAAGCAAAAAACACGTGTTATCTTAAGAATTAATTAATCTGGAAAGTAAATGAATTTTGGGTGAATCATTATGCGAATATCGTAAAATATATATATATATATATATATATATATATAGGATTGTAGAGTGTTAATTCAAAGAGCTTTCTCGGCTTTAGTTCTCTCTCTTTCCCCTACCTGCCTTTCAGAATAGCAATTTTGAATTTTTATCAGCTACCTTTTTTAGTGATTTTTAAATAATTTTCAGAAGATATATATATATATATATATATTATTATACCACAACTTTAAATCGAAATTAATAGTTAATATTTGTTAGGATTTTGGCGTTAATAAGTGAAGATATTTTTATAAGAGGAAGTAAATTTTTTTCCTATCTTGAGTGTTATAAAATACCCACGCTTTGCATTTACTGCTGTGATGAGATAATCAAAATCACAGGATGTAGTTTGGGACATATATGACTTAGTAATTTTACTAATCAATTGATTAATATTTATATTAAATGGCAGGCGTTTTGATAGTTATCATTAGCCCTTTAGTTGACTTCAGGCTTCACAGAGGGGAAGGAACATCAAAGTGAAACAAGTCGAGAGGGAGAGGGGGAACAGAAGAGTGTTTCAAAGACGAAGGTAGAAAAGGTAGAGAAAAAGGTGAGGTGAGTACTGTGGTAGATGTCGACTATGACATACGGTGAGGTGTTGGCGGCTTGAAGTCAGAAGTCAACTACCAGTTTATGGACTTTTTTTGTCGTATGGGTATACGTTGCCTAGGGTGCACCACGTGGAGGTAAGTCTTTCGCACATCCCTCAATTGATTAATATAATACCATTTAGCGATATGGGTTGTAAGGATATCCTTAAGGGGAAATCCCTGTTTACACCTTGCCAATGACAACCGCTTTATTTCAAAGCGAACGGTCGGCAGATCTAACTTCGTGGTTGATTATGCCGCACAATTTAGCTTAGCATAATTCACTTCAGTTCAGGAAACGCGTTCTGTTGATTTGGTTGCAAGTAACTCATGATGAGTTAATATGTTGGAAGCCTTCAAGAGCAGTAGTTGGTGTTTTCCACTAGTTTGAATACCACCACTTTTCTTGCAGTTTATCAGTTGATTTCACTCTCTCTCGCCCCCTCTATTTTGGCTGCTATCATTGTGTGTGTGGGGGGTGTTTAGGGGATTTCGAATTATCCCACTCGCCCTCTCCCATCTTTAAATGGGTTCGCTTCCCATGGCAAAAGTGCTTCCTTTACTCTCTCAGCGAGTTTAATTTATGTCTCCCTTCACGGAAAGATCGTAAAATTTGCTCTGCAAAGCGCACTCTCTTTATCACACGATTTACTGACTGTCAAGCTCATTGTTCATGAGAAGAATTCAATTTGAAATCGACCAATTGGCTTGAATATACTAGTCGTTTGCTAGGGGTAATTTGAAGGCAATTTAAGTAAATATTACAAGTATGTGATTGGAAATATGTGGATTTATTTATGGTGTTACGCAGTGCCCAACTACCTTTTTTGTCCAATCGAGCCTCCGTGACTGGATGTGGAGATTTTAGATCAAAAATGGTAATGGTTTGAGCGACTATTTAATCGGGAAAAAATAAAGCATATGAAAGTTGTAGCCTAAATGGAAATAAATCATACAGTCAGCACTAGTTATTACGTTATGATAACTTGAAATTTTTATTACTACGTTGGGTTTGTTTATTTTTATGTCAAATGATTGGCCATTTCAAGGGACATGCTTCATTCTGCTTTGATTCAACCCCCCCCCCCACCCCACCCCCCACCCCACTCCGCCTTATTCCCTTTTAGGCTTAATTCATTGTTTTATGACTTTGAAAACAACATGATGGACTCCTTGCCCCTCGGGGAGTGATCGAAATAGACCATTGATGAACGTCTGATGGAGTGTACGTAGCATATCGTTTATGACAGTCATTAGAGCTTAACGTCAGTGTATGCTTCAAAGGACGGCGCTTGTGTAATAACCAACTTAGAATTGTCTAAATCGTCTCAAATGATGGAAATAAATTTCAATCCATCTACAAATCTTTGTTGAATTTGGACAATCTATTTCATTTAGGGCCTTAATGCAGTTAGCAGAGTAATTCTAATGTAATTTCTAAAAGTTTTCTTGCATTTCTCCATTTCATGTGAGGAGGGGGAGAGAAGGGTGGAATGGAGAGGTGAGGTGGGGAGGGAGGGGGGAGGGGAGGGGAGTGGGGAAGGGGGTTATTGGAGAGAGAAAGGAAGAATTGCTCGGAGAGCTTGAAAACCACCCAAGCGCTCGTCAAGCTGGTGTATGTGAATAACATAGCTCAATTACCTTATTTACGCCAGGACAGACGCGATCAATATTCGACATGCTGCAAACTTGTTTTGCGTAGAGAAGAGTGAGATTCACTCATTATACTCGGATGAAAAAAATTTTGTGAAACTCAGTTTTTTTTTTAATATCCATTTTAGTTAAGCAATCAAGTATGGGAAGTGTCATAGATGACTGTTGGTGGTGTTTAATGCTGTGTCAGAATGCAATGCATGAGTTGGTATAAGTAGATGTGAGGTGTGCGATAGACTTACCTCCATGTGGTGCACCCTGGGAAACGCTTACTCATACAGCAAAAAAGTCTGTAAACCGGCAGTTGACTTCTGACTTCTAACTACCATGACCCTACTGTATGTCATAGTCGACCACTTTCACAGTACTCATCTTACCTTTTCTCTGTCCGTCTCTTTTACGTCTGCAAATCACTCTTCGTTCCCCCTCTTGAATTTTTCTCACCTTGCCTGTTCCTCCCCTCTGTGAAGCCCGAAGTCAGCTAAAGGGCTAATGATAACTGTCAAAACGCCTGCCATTTGATATAAATAAATAAATAAATAGATGTTAGATATTTACACTAATTTAATTTTGAATTGTCGTTTACTCTTTAAAGTCCTTCTGTCTACAACGGATGGGTACCGTCAGCAATCGCAATCTCTTCGCACCTTCACAAGGACCTCCAGTTGATAGTTCACAGTGTCCTCAATGCGGCAGTTCCTTTGTTGTAGCGGGTCCTCTCTGGGCAGATGAACTTCACAATCAAGAGTTCATTCAAGGTCTCCTTGAATCAATGAAACAACTCAAGATGTCGGAAAATATGGGCGGTAAGGAGATAAAAGTGCTTTTTTTAATTAAATTTTTTTTATTCGTTGCTTGCCAACTCTTTACGTGTGGAAAAATTTGAACTAATTGATTTGGGGGGAGGGGGTATTACAGTTTTAGTAGAAAGAGTGAATACACTGAGTGCTGTCTCTGAACGTTCTGAATTTTATGACTCTTTCCTTCTCGTCGAATTTAAACAGAACTAGAAGGTGGATTTTTCCTGTACATTATCCTTTTTTAAGCACACGTCTTTCATTCACTGCGCCTTTCAGAAAAAAAACATCATTTTCTACTGAGGACAGTAGAGAGCAAACGCCTTGATCAAGTCAAAGGTCACGAGGTTGAAACCCCATAATGTCAAACTGGTGGTAGATTATTCACCTCAGTTAGGGAAGAATGTTGGAGAATTTCGATCGGAGAGAAATTAAAATAAAAAAAGATACCTCCTCTTTGTCAAATTTGTCCATCGAACCACCGAGGAGACCACGAGCTACGTCGCCTGTGGGGGTACCCAGGTTCTTTGTGGCCTTTTAAATGCGTAACTCCCTTTGAGATCTGGATCTCCTTCTGTTTTTGTTTTTTTGTTTTTCTAATCGATCGTACTCCTCGTGTTCTCCAGCGTCTCTCATAAGGGAGAGAGAGAGCGACTTCGTTCTGGAATGGGGTTGGCAATTTTCTACTTTTACGGGAATTTTTGAATTGAGTCCACTTACAGATGCCAACGTCTCTTTTCCTGAAAGTGCTATAAACTTGCCTTGCATCATCATCATCATCATCTTTTCCTTTAGTTTTGAATTGATTTATTTCTCCCTTCCCCTCTCCCTCCCCCTCTCCCCCTCCCCAGTATGCTTGAGATTATTAAACCGTAAAATTGTAATTCAATCGAGTTTGGTGAAGTAGAGGTGAGATGGTGCGTAAATTCTCGCGTCTTAAATCAATTCAATAACTGCTTCATTTACTCATTTTAAGGACATTTGGTATTATTTCCTCAAGGGGGTCTATTGGAAATGGAGTATTCGCTATCACAGTGTTTATAGGGGGGGTTATAGGGGGGGTGGGGGTACGGTGTGTTTTTATCTCCAGCTACCTGTTGGAGGAAGCATTAACAGCACCCAGCCTATTGAATCTTCTTTAACGAGGAAGAAATGCTTCATGAATCCGATCAAGTATAAGCATTAGTGACATCCACAAAGGCTTTCGCAAGCAAGAATTTTCCTGAATGGGAGAACTCAACAATTGAGTGAAGCACACACACACACAGTGGTTCTATTGAGCCGCTGTACAGAGTTAAAAAGGGAAGATGAGGTAGTCGAGGAGCAAAAACAGGGGCTCCAATAAGTAGTGTCATAATAAATGCTTCTCAATTGACAAAATTCATCATCTAACAGTTGGGGGACAGCACTGGCAGTGCGATTAATTGGTGGTTTTGAGACGCCTCTTCAATTGTAGATATCACACAATCTCGAACTCCATTGCTGTGCTGTTTCTTTTAACCCCTTCGATCTACAAGTTTGACAGCCCTGTTCTTCCCCCCTAACATAGGGGGGAGAGAAAGGTCACTCTAATTAATTAGGTGTAACACGAGGGAAATGCATTAAATGATTAACTATTTTCACATTGAAGGAATATTTCCGCCTTCACGTCTTTCAAGCTAATTTAATTAATTGAGCTAAGTGGTTTTTGCCATGTCTGCTTAATCCTTTAACGGCCTGCAGGACCGTACGCCGTCATCTTTTCAAAATAAGCTCCAATGGTGCTAACTTTAATGATATTTATCATGAGCACATTGTATTAAGTTGAATTAGACTTTTCAATGGCATTTTATTGGCATCGGCCACGCAATTTGCAAAGAAAAATAGAAACATTCTCAATATTCTCTCTTGTAGACTCTTTTTTTGCACATGCGAATTTGACTAAAAGCGAATGCTCCATGTCTCTCTCTTTCTCTCGTATTTTCTTGTTTCGAACCACCACCACCACCACAACAACAACAACCGGTCATTTGAAAGGTCAGGTGTTTACACGAGTGACATTTAGACGGGTGGAGAGTCCGCCTGCCACTATATATATATATATATATATATATATATATGTATATATATATATATATATTTCATGCCGGCAGGTTTGAATTTATAGTTGCCTTTTTTTCCTGGAGGAATTGTTGTTTTGATGGCGTGGGTGGGTGCTTTAGTCGGCGTGTTTTACAACTTTATATCACCCTATTTGCGACACAACGGCCAACTTTTAACACACGCCATTTTTCCTCCATGTGGCCATAGTTCCTCGTTGCCTCAGTATTTACTGAGTTGATTATTGCTTATTGATCGCATAATTCGTCAGCTTTTTTGGAGAAAATGGCTTGTTGTTGAGCCAGTGGAAGTTTCAGTGGACTCATTATTATATCCTTAAAATGGCACTTTTACGGCTCTCCTCGCTACATCACAAAGTACATCTTTCGTTTGCTGGCCTGGATCTTGGATACCACAGATATCCATGATTTATGATCGTTGTTGGCTTCCTGAAATATTTGCGTTGTGAAAATTATAGTTAAAAGTAAAAAATTTCACCCTCTACTTCAATAGTCTTCTGATGAAGCTCATGTCTTCTATGTTCAAACCTTCAAACTGACTGCCTCTTCATGTTCCACTTGGGTAAACTTGTCTCCTCTACTAACCAAAACGGTCTGGTAATGTAGGCTATTAAAATTGGTTTTTTTGAAAGTGTCAAGTAAACCGTAGTTGACCTCAATGAGCATCCGAACAATTGGCAATAGTAAGGAAATTCTTTCTATCAACTTGACCTCAATTTTTACCTCCTCCTCCTCAAACGAGCAGCAAATGTGTGCTTGGTGCACCGCATCTATTTACCGTTTCGATGTGTGTGTATTTTAAACATGCCGACTATGGAAATATATTGCCATATAACGAAGCTTTGACTCTAATTTGAGAAAACTGTAAGCGAACTGACACAAATGTGCCGATTTATTGGGAAAAAAAGAACAAAGAATTAGATTGTCATCAATCCTAACATCCAATATGCGTAAGTGAATTAATTAAAATAGTTTCCAAGACTTATGTGCTGGGTGGAAGCCTGCGGTAGCAAATGATATTAGAACCCCCTTTTGATAGCACTCCTCTCCCCCTAATAAGGGGGGTTATTTCCCAACTTCCACCTCCGACTGGAGTCCTCGCACTTAACAATTGTAATGCAAAGTACAATATGATTATAGTGAAAAACAAATTAATTTTTTTCTCGTCTTAAGGAGTGTTGCGATTTCCAGGTGCGTTAAAATATTGTTGGACCGGGGGGGGGGAGAGGTGGTTTAAATAAGTCTTCACTAAAAACCCACCATTTAGGTAACGATTGGAAATATTTATTTATATCAAATGGCAGGCTTTATGATAATTGCATTAGAGTGTAAATCGACTTCGCGCTTCACAGAGGAGAGGAGCATCGAAGTCACAAAAAGTCGCGGGGGGAGGGGGAGGGTACGGAAGAGTGATTCACAGATGTAAAAGAGACAGACAGACACGAAGGTAGTGGAAAGGGTGAGGTGAGCACTGTGAAACTGGTCGAGTTATGGTAGTTTGAAGTGAGAAGTCAACTGTCGGTTAATAGGTTTTTTATGCCCTATGAGTTTACGTTTTGATAACCTCGCAAATGTTTTTAATAATCGTTCACAGGTCATCAGGATGATCAGAGCTAACAGTAATTAACTCGAGTAGTGAACCCGTTCGCCTAACTTGTTACTCCATTTCCGTGTTTGGCATCCCCACTCTTATAGGCGCAAATGAATTGCCATTCATCACGTTACACATACTATCATCCGATTGGTTGCCCATCTTTCCACTCCTTTCATTCTTTAGCGCGAGTGTCTTATGTTATCACTCCCTCCCTCCACCCCCCCCCCCCCCCCCCCCTATCAACCACTCCACTACGTTTGCACCTCGACGCTTTCAACAACCACGCTACACGTTGTCAACACTTCATGGAGGACAACGTAGTACCAAGTAGGTTGGGTCTATAAAAGGTGCCTTCATAGGTTCTCTGTGTGTTTATGCCTTCAAACATATTCGGCTCCTCTTCTGGCCTTGCTTCTTCTACTCGCATGGCTTGGTTGGATCACAATCACAACGCTATCCCCTTTCACGATTCAATGGACTGCGGAAGTCACGATGTCTCTCAACTCCTTGTCCTCGTATTTCGAGCCTACTTTTCCCCAATCATATTCATCCATGGTTTGTTCGGAAACGTCCTCTCGTTAATTACTCTTTGTCGAATTCAACATAGAGCACCCGGAAGGTTCAATCTCTACGCTATAACAATTACCATATCATTCCTCCTCCTACTGATCTTTGACACGCTTCTGGATGACTTCTTTGGACGGGGATTGGGCTGGCTCACGTATTATCGATTTACTCTCAAGTTGGATCAGATTTCTTCGCTCTCTTGTAAGACAATAACCTATATGACAGATACGTGTGGTTTCATGGCGACGTCAACTCTAGCTGTTTTTGGGGTGGATCGAGTTAGAACTCTCTGCTCACCTCTGCATTTCCGTGCAGATAGACACATTCGATGCACGACAGTTGTGATACTCTCAGCTGTTGTCATCGGCTTAGCCCTATTCTCTCCAACCTTTCTATTCTATGATATTGTGGTTTCAAGAGATACCAACAAAACCTCGTGCACGCTGACTAACCCGAGCCTTCCCGGAGCTACTTACACCCTTCTGATCTACGTCCTTGGTTCCTACACTCTGCCAACTCTTGTGATCCTCATTTGTAACATTTTGATTGCTCACCAACTTTTCCGGATCAAGCGAAAGCAAAAGAAATGCGGACTGGATATTTCCAGTCGTAGGGATATTCGGAGGATTATTGGCCATTTGTCCATTAATACCACCTTCCTGCTTCTCATGATTCCCCTAGTAGTAGTGATTTTAATGCGATATAGGACAAATATAAGACCAGACCACTATCTTGAATCCTATAGGCTTCGTCTAGTTCATCTTTCACGTTTCTTCTCCTCCCTGCTCTCTATCTACTTCTCCAGCTCCTTTTGGGTGTTTTTCTTCTTCTTACCGACTTTTCGAGACGCAGTTCTGGAGTGGTTTCTAGCCTGTCCAATGATTGCCAAATCACTTTGTGGACCTTGTCTCTACCGGCATATGACCTACGGGGGTGCCAGACGATTTCGTGCAAAGTCGATGACACCGTCTTTGCTATACTTGGCCCCTCTCCAATCCCAGACCATGACTCTACTGGCATCTGAGCGATTGGGTTTCCATTCTAGCAATAGTTTACCACCCTCCAATTTAGCTATCATGCTAGCTGCTAACCCCAAGAGGTCGTTATCAACACCCAACATTGTGAAAATTTGACAAACTTTCCTCGATTTGTAATTGTCTCGTTTTTTTTATACTATTTTTTTATATTAAAGAAATTGTCCTTATTCTAAGGGAGGCGTGAAACTCAACTTTTAAATGTTTGATTTATTGATTACATTATGCTGGGTTGGTGTTGTTTCATTCCTTTTTATTCTACTTTCTGCGTCTCTAATTTGCATGGTTCAATTTTTGGTTCGTTTTGTTGCACCTCACGTCAATAACAGGGCATTACATTGAGCATCCTTTTATTTTAGATCACAAATTCCCCAATTTCCACTTTTTTATGAAGTGTTTGATTTGGTATGGGATTTCAGTTGTTGAGGCTAGTTCAATTTACCTTTCTGTTATATATTTATTAAATCAATAGTGCATCAATTCTCCTAGCAAATTATCGATTTACTAATAAAAGACAAGTTACTAAGTCCTTTGTTTAATCGATTTTCCAGTCTAATTGTGATGCCTCCATTTTTCAATTATATTGCCATCAGAGCCTTCCATTACATTTGACGAAATATGTTGTTTTCTAAGGACACATTTTTTAGTCTTACGATATATATATATTTTATATATTGGCGTTACCTGTTGAAGTAACTCTGTTCAACTTGATTGGCGGAGAATCCATTTCTTTCAATCAAAATACGCTTTTTTAATGTGATTATTATTTTGAATATTTGGGCAAAAGTAATCGGAATATTCAATTATCCTTTTCCATTGTAAGGCTCTGTAAATTTAACTAATTTAATTTGTTCCTTGAATGTTTGTTGTCCTCTTTAATGCTGACCTCGGAATTTTTTTGCCCAAATGCCTCAGTTTCTTAGCCCAAGTGTAAATTCGATTTCGGTCTTTGTCCTTGTGTCTAATTGTTCACAATTTCATTCAAGAGATTGCTGTGCTTATCTGTTTGCAAATAATTGTCTATCAGACTAAATAAACTTAGTTTAAAAAAACAAATAATCGCTGTGTTTCATTATTTTTTTATAAATTAATGCTTAAGTTCCATAAATTGGCTTCAATTCTTAATCCAACTTTATTTATGGTGTTTTAATTTTATATTTTTAATCAGGTTAATTTCTTTAGTAGTATTGATTTTTAAGCTCTCCATAATATATTTCTTAATTTGATGGCATCCATAACTGCTTCAATGACGCTTCGGCTACCATTTAACGCTCTTAGTATATTTGTAGACCTTATTTCGGATTTATTAGGTTGGCAACTAAGTCATTGCCGATTTCAAATAAGAAGGTAAATTCGGAATCTTTGTTTAAAAATATAACTTTATTCAATTAGATATTGGCCGTTCTTGTCGATGACCTTTTTCCATCGTTCTGGCAGAGTAAAAATTCCCCGTTCGTAAAATGTCTGGTCTTTGCTATTAAAAAACTGAATTAGGTGTGATCCGACATCATCCCCGTTGTTAAAAATTTTACCATTTAACGAGTTTTGCATGGAACGAAACAAATGGTAATCCGAAGGCGCAAGGTCAGGGCTATATGGTGGGTGTGACAAAACATTCCAACCCAGTTGCAATAATTTTCGCCGAGTAACCAAAGATGTGTGGGGCCTTGCGTTATCATGATGGAAAACAGCACCCTTCCGATTTGATAATGCCGGCCTCTTATCTTCAATTGCATCCTTCAGTTTTTCGAGTTGTTCAACATACACATTTGAATTTATCGTTTGGTTCTGCGGCATGAGTTCAAAATACAAAACTCCTTTGTGATCCCACCAGACTGACAGCATAATCTTTTTTTGGTGAATCTCTGCTTTTGATACTGTTTGGGCTGGTTGATCTTGCTTCACCCATGATCTCTTGCGAGTAACATTGTTATAAACTATCCACTTTTCGTCGCCAGTAACTAGGTTCTTCCTCGGAAATGGATCATTCTCATTGCGTTTCAGTAGCGGCGAATCACAGATGCTAATCCGTTGCGTCAAATGAATTTCCTTTAACTGGTGAGGGATCCATAAATCAAGTTTCTTGACATAACCAAGGGTTTTAATTTTTTTTCAATGCATGTATGCGACACATTGAGCTTCTCTGCAATATCATCTCGTGTTGTGGTGTGACGATTTGAATCGATAATGGCCTTGATATGGGTTTCATCCACTTCGACTGGGCAGGCAGATCGTTGTGAATTTTTCAGTGAAAAATCACCGGAACGAAATCTTTCAAACCAATTTCGACACTGCCTTTCTTTTAAGGCTTCATCTCCATATACGGCACATAACTTTTTTTGTGCTTGCGATGCGTTCTTGTCTTTTCGGAAGTAATACAATAAAATGTGTCGGAAGTGCACGTCCTGTCCTTTCATTTTTAAATTGGGATAAAAACAAAACTAAAGAACTAAACAAAAAAATTTTTTACTAATTAGCCTAGAAGCCCATACAGTAAGAAAAAAATATAGGTTAGATGCTCTGGCCACGTTAACAAAACAAAAGAAAGTATAGAGTGAATCTGTCAACAAAAACGGGAATGACTTAGTTGCCCACCCAATAGTTGTCAATTCTTCATTGAGACATTCAATTTGCTTCTAAAAGCTCTCGGTTTTTCCCATTTATTCGTGAAGTTTTCGTTTCTCTCTTGAATGAATTGCTATTTACGAATTGACATACTTGTTCAAGCGGTATTGGACTTAAGTCGCATTTGGAAGTCATTTTATTTTCCTTGGGATGTGCTTCATTGATCCAAAAAGGTGGCAATGGGGGTGGGGTGGGGGAGTGGTCTGATAAATATTGTGGAACCTCAAAATTGAGATCCTAAGTTTTTGGGAGGTCATTTTTGATTTGTGGGGCTGTTTGATTGGTCGGGCAATGCCGTGTTGAAGAATTATCCATTTTTTTTCGGTCAATTTTCCTTTCATGTTAGTCTTCTCAATTATAGTCAGCAATAAATTTCGGTTGAAAATGTTTCCCTCCGGTTTTAGTTGGCTACAATGATTTATTCCATGTACATTCCACCGTGGGTATGGAAGAAGAAGAGGATGGAGTGGGTGGTTGGTTGGTTTGGGGACGAAGTGATTTGTATGCTCTGGGCTCATCTTTGTAGTACTGGAAGTGTAGGTGTGACGGCACCATCTCCCC
Organism: Rodentolepis nana; assembly: GCA_900617975.1. Classification (NCBI taxonomy): domain Eukaryota; kingdom Metazoa; phylum Platyhelminthes; class Cestoda; order Cyclophyllidea; family Hymenolepididae; genus Rodentolepis; species Rodentolepis nana. The sequence goes on along the minus strand of UZAE01012467.1, from coordinate 10,465 downwards.
CATTCTATTCTATTTCAAGAGCAATTGCTCAGTTGACTTTGAACATGGAAGTTTCTGCGATAATTCCTCCTGACTTTGAAGCACCATTTAAATTTTTATTGTCTGATTGAAATCTTTTAAACTTATTTATAACAAATGGCAGGCGTTTTGATAGTTTTCATTAGCCCTTTAGTTGACTTCAAGCTTCACAGAGGGGAGGAGAAACATCAAAGTGAGAAGAATTCGGTGGGGGGGGGGGGTAGAAGAGTGATTCACAGATGTAAAAGAAACAGACAGGCACCAGGGCTCAGAAAGAGTAAGATGAGTACTGTGTAGGGGTCGAATATGACATACAGTGGGGTCGTGGTAGTTTGAAGTCAGAAGTCAACTGTCGGTTGATAGACTTTTTTGCCGTATGATTATACGTTGCCCAGGGTGCACCACGAGGAGGTAAGTCTATCTCACACCCCATCTTTTAAACTAAAAGTGGTTAATGACTGTAAACTTCAGTCGTGATGACTTTAATAGCTCATAAGGCGTTCAAGTCCTGATGAAAGAAAAGTGGCATACAATGTCTGACTTTTTTCTCTCTACTCTGTTTTTAGATGCTTTTTTTACTTTACATCTAGATTAGGTTTATTGCTCATAAAAAATGTCGAACAGTTTGACTACCAAGAGAATTGCTTACTCACCGTGTCTTTACACAAACTGAGCTCAAGCGCACCTGTTATTCCTAATTTTGCCATGTGAGACATTTGCCGGCAGTAGTATTAGACTCTGGAAGACCCTGAACCTGTGATTTTACGCTACTTCACAGCGTTTCTATTGAAGGGCTCGGGTATTTTGAGTTTTCTAGTACTTCTTCGTCAATGTACTAATCAACTCACTAGAGGGGAAAATTTTATAGACATATATGTAACCCTAAACATTGGATTTATAGATTGAAAAACTAGGGAAATTTGAAGGTCCGCCTTTATTACGTGTTCTTCTTCATCTTTATTATCTTCCAAATTGTTGTCGTAATTAAATTAAGTTCTGATTGGCCTAAATTTAGGGATAATTCCCACGAACGATGATTTTATTTAAATTTAAACCAATATTTAGACGAAATAATTGATGTAAACTATGTGTTTTGTCATTTAGGAAGTTACTCTTCCATTTGGAATTTCTTGATTAGACCTCGGCTTTATATATTTCCCTGTTAATATGTTCTCTAAATTGGAGTAAAGAATGTTGGTACATCTCCCACCTAAAATGCATAATTAATTGACTTGGCAGTTAATAGGCATGTGTTGTCTCATGCGTTTCTTCACTCACTCCTTCCCCCCCCCTCCCCGCCCCGCCCCGCCCCTCATTGATCTAATTATATGCAGTCTTTTCTCTCAATTTTCCCCCTCCTACTTTGTCGGACAATTAGCGCGTCTGATTTTGGGATACGCTGACTTGGCCTTTTTAATGAATTCGCTCAGACGTCTTTTCATTATGGATTCGTACTCATAGGGGTTTTTTTTTGCTCGAAATACCCTCCAGTGATTATTGTTACTTTTCTTGAAGTTGGCCCCCCCCCCGCCAAATTCAAATATTTTCATTTGACAAAACGAAGACGATTGCAGCTTATTGTGTCTTTCATTTTTGGCGTTGTGGTCAAATAATTTAAGTGCATCAAATTTGCACAGAATCTACTTTTATCCAAAAAATTCCTATGGAGTGCTATTTTTTATTATTTCCTGCCTAGCGCATTTGATTGAAATAAAGATATTTAGAATGCAGTACACTGAGAAATTTTGCAGTTTAATGTTCATATTATTATGTATTTGCGTGCGCTAACGAATTTGTGTGGGGATACTCTGAAAAAAAACGATTTGTAATAAATGGGTCCAAAAACGACACTTGGCATTCCTAACGCATCAGGCGTTCAGAAAGCAACTTAGTTTATCGCTAGTGACCCGACTGTATGTCATATTCGACCACTTACACAGTACTCATCTTACCTTTTCTCTGCCTTTGTCTGTCTGTCTGTCTCCTTTACATCTTTGAATCATTATTCTGTTCCCTCTCTCTACTTTTTATCACTCTGATGTTCCTCCTCCTCTTTGTGAAGCCCGAAGTCAGCTAAAGGGCTAATGATAACTATCAAAACGCCTGCCATTTCATATAAATAAATAAATAGATCTCTTTAGAGTACTAGAACTCTTGTCCAATTCAGGTGCCCGATATGATCATTGGCATTAATAGATCAGACGCTAATATGAATAGCGTTAATGGCAATAAACCAAAAGAAAGCACAAACAGTTGGCGGCAATTAGGAAACATGACTCGGCCAAAGCATTCAAAAAGTAATAGCTACTTCGCTAGCCACCGGAGTCATGATGTTGGAGTCGCCTTTCCACATTACAAGATATTACATTAATGAGACTGATGGCTCCAAATGGATTTACCCGGTTGACATGTGTAGCGTCAGCGTTTGGTATGATTGACTGATGTGTTTGTTGCGTGTGTGTAATGCCTGTCTGCCTGTGCCTAGTCACCTGCGTGATAACAACTGTAGCATCGTTAAGTAGCAATTGACGCATTACGTTGACTACTGGTGATAATATGCTAACACATCTTTTTCCCACTGTGTACCATAAGCAGCATCGCCACTGGGGAGAGGAGGGGGGAGGGAGGGAGAGGGGTTCGGATTTTTCCTGGATTTAATAATGACATTTTGGCTGAATTAACAGTTGCTGTTTTGCTCACCAACATTTTTTTGATGGGGCGTGGCGGGGCTGTGGGGGTGGGGTGGGGACGAATGCCAGTAACACATTACGCGCACCACAGGGTGTCCAATAGTGTTCTTTTCTCTCCCTTCAATTGGAGGTTTTCATTATTAAATGCGGTCAAACGCTCGCTTGTGTTGTATGAACTGCAGCCGAAGTTTTAGTTCTTACGGAAGAAGCTGTACAATAACTCTTGGCTCGAGTGGGTTTCCCACTGGTTGCCAGCTCTTCCTTCCGAGCAGTTTTTTTCTTAGTATTTATTTTTATCAAATGACAGGCGTTTCGATAGTTATCATTAGACCTTTAGTTGACTCCTGGCTTCACAGAGGGGAGGAGGAACATCAAAGTGAAAAAAATCGAGTCAGTAATTGATGATAATTGAGTGATCAACTACTTTGACACTGATATTATCAAATTCTACAATCATTTTCCTTTCCTTTCTTTCGCTTTCTTTCATCTCCTCGGCACAAAATAAGTGCTTTCCTTTTTTGGGTGGATTAAAAGTTGATTGGCCGTTTTAATTTCCCATTGTTGCGTGTGTGTGTGTGTGTATGTCTGCTGGGCTGGTCGAAGTAAATGTGCTTTTAATTGCGTCAACATAAAAGTGCCTTTGTTCCTTTTATTCTGATGGTATGCAGTATTATGTAGGCAAATTCCTTCTTTTAATTGGAGTCTTAATACTTCATCTCTCACCCCCTAACCCCCCCCCCCTCCGGCCAAAAGGTTGCCCACTTGAAGTGGATGGCTTGTCTCAGTCGACGTTGAGCAGCAGGGTTAATTCCTGAGAGTGGCGGTGTTCCACTAGAAGTCTCTAGAAGGTGTGAATGAGCTTACAGACAAGCGATTAATGTTCTTATTAAGTGTATTTTACTCACTGACCGCGTTTTTTTCAGCTTTAATAAATTCGAATATTAGGACTTGGCAGTAGAGACGCTTTCACTCATTGACCCCCTCCTGTCTTGTGTTGACATTCTCCTTATTCATCTAAGCATTCTAAGCATGAGAGTTTGAGATCAAATTTCCTTTTTTTGACCTCAATTCTTGCAATACAAAATGCTGTGTAAAATTCTCAAAAATGAAAATAGTTCTCTTTGTTGTTGTTTTTATTTCTGTCAAGTACTTTCTACTCCTTTTTTGTGTTATACACTTTCATAGTCACAGATTTTCTGTCCATTGTCCCTTCCATTGTAGTTTGGACGTCCGACTTGTTGAATTCAATCGGTTTTGTCCTGGCTCATCAATTGTTTGTGGAAGATCGCATTCCCCTCCCCCCCCCTCCCCCCCCTCC
>UZAE01012466.1:27545-40419 GCA_900617975.1 Rodentolepis nana | reverse complement strand
ATAACCAACAAGACGCCTGCCATTTGATATAAATAAATATATGTGAGTAAAATTTTTCAATTAGGTTGAGTCTAAAGTCTGAGTGGTTCTTTGTTATTTTGACAGATGGACTTTCAGACTTCTATCATACTGTGGCACTTTGCATGTAGACATGACTTAACTTGTGTCGTTTGACTGATTCTCATAAGATCTGAAGACTGAGTTTAGTCAAGCAAAATTTAGTTTTAGAATACTAACTTTCAGTGGTTAATATTTAATTGACGATTTTGGGGCTATCTAAATCTCACAAGAAGCACTTATGGAATTGAATCATTTACCACATCGGAGCTGCTTTGCCTTGCCCCTTAACCAACTTAAAATAGTAAAAAATTCGATTCCCATTGGATGGGTTCAAGCTAGTGGGCAACATAAACTCTGGGTAGATTTAGTTAATGTGGCAGTTAAAACGGCTGATCTTAAACCCGAAAAGAGTAACCACCATATGCTATCCCTTATCCAAAGACATTGTTCGATTAAGATGTTAAAAATTGGCATGGTTACGCATTAATCAACAAATATTTGTTTTAATTATTTATTTATATCAAATGGCAGGCGTTTTGATGGTTATTATTATCCCTTTAGTTGACTTCAGGCTTCACAGAGAGGAAGGAACATCGAAGGGAAAAAAGGTTCGGGGGGGGGGGGAGAGAAGATTGTTTCAAAGGTGTAAAAGAGACAGACACGAAGGTATAAAAAGCGAGGCGAGTACTGTGTAATTATTCGAATATGGCATACAGTGGGGCGATGGTAGTTTGTAGTCAGAAGTCAACTACCAGTTAATGGACTTTTTTGCCGTATGAGAATACGTTGCCCAGGGTGCACCACGTGGAGGTAAGCCTATCGCACACCCCTAATCAACAAATATAAAGCAATCTCTGTGGCGATATATTAGTACGTAGTTTCTTGAATTGATAAGGCAGTCCACTGGGGGGTATACTATGGCTAGGATAACTAAAAAATCAGAGTTAAAATGAAAGAAATGTAGCTACTCGAAGGAGGCTTCTCCTCTTCATATAATTAGAAAGTATGCTTGTTTGTAGGCGTAAATATACAAGTCTCATATGATGGATTAACAAGCTGTTTAACAGATAATATTTCGATGAGCGATCGAGAAGGCAGAAAAATTTAATAGGTCAGTGATAGACAAGTGATAAGTAGTTCCTTTTCGATGTCGTTCTTTATGTCATTTTTTTAACAAATAGTGGTTTGATTCACAAAGAACAACGTTAACATCGAATAGGACGAACGAGAAAAACACCAAGTCATCTTCTTGCTCACCTTTTGTTGCCTTTTGTCCAACAGATTTTCTACTTGAAAGTCACACACAGCACGCTTTCTTTACTATCGTTCTTTGCACGCCTTTATCTGGTTTCGTCAATTCTTAGTCATTCTTCTGTCCACCATTCGTAATTTTGAGCACCACCAGTGCTCCTTTATCACAGTTTCATGTTACAACAGGGTAAACTGTGGGGGTGGGGTGGGGGGAGGAGTTTGAGTTTGTCCCATTTAGAATTAGCTAAGAAACAGGCATTAGTATTACCATTAGTAGTACTTTATAATAAGGAAGGCTCTATGATATTTATCAGTAGCTCCTAAGTTGACTTCGGCCTCCACAAGGGGGTGGGAGGAACATATAAATAGGCTTTAGGATAGTTAACAGTGGTTCATTAGTTGACTTCTGGCCTTTTAGTATCTCTGGGTTTCTGTCGTTGTCTTTGGGACTGGACACCCAATCAGGTGCGTCTTCTCCAGTTCCTATACTGGAACCCAAAAGCAATAGACTTACCTCCACGTGGTACACCATGGGCAATGTATACTCATACTCGAAAAAGTCTATTTACTGGTATGTCATTTTCTACCTCTTTCATAGTACTCATCTTTCCTTTTCTCTGTGTCTGTCTGACTGTTTCTCATCTGTGAATCATTATTCGACTTTTTGCCACTTTGATGTTCCTCATCCTCCCTGTGAAACCCGAAGTCAGTTAAAGGGCTAATGTCAACTATCAAAACGCCTGCCATTTGAAATAAATAAATGTACGCAATCACATTACCCCTAGAGGACAGCCAATCTTCGCAAGAGCTTGCTGTCTTCACCCAGACAAACTACATGCGGCTAGAAATAAATTCCAACATATGGTTGCCTTAGGAGTCGTGCGACCTTCAAACAGTCTATGGGGTTCACCTTTATACATGGTCGCGAAGACAAATGATGATTGGAGACCCTGCGGAGAAATAGGCTTTATAAAAGGCGAAATTGAATGAGAGGGCATAGAGGCCTAAGAAGTGAGAATGATAGAAATTTTGAGAAGGAAGCGGTAAAGTGTACGAGAAAGAGTTTAAGTAGCCAATTTCCCACTAAGACTGTTTCCTCCTTCAACAGCAGGGGATTGTAGTTGAACTTATCAAAGGTTCTAATTTCCCTCTTTTCAACCGCGCGTATAATGCCAACACACTCTACTGATTTCATCTTCTTCGCTTCGAATTTTTCTTCGTCCTTTACTTATTGTACCTGATTGCCTAAGAATGAAGAACCCAAGTTAAACCAAATGCCAACTGCCTCCATAAAATCTCTACTTCCAGTTTTGAGTCTGTAATGAGTGGTGACAAAGCGGTTTATTAACTGTGGCAACTAGTAGGAAAAATGACTAAACAGTGAGCACTCAGTCATAGAAAGGTGTCGTGTATGAAAGATGGTAAATCAAAAGAAATGCCCGTTTTATTCTCGTTGATTTCATCTAGAACTAACATTTAATGTCCTTTGTGAAAACACAAAAACTAAGTGCATTTTATTAATAAATGACCCTTGAATTGATGGCATTCGATCCGATTTTCTAATTGATATGCCAAATTTAAGCTAAAATAATGTCATTTGATTTATAGTTGATTAAGATGACATTTTTTAGAGAATCATGGGTGACCTTTCACGTCAAGTGACTATGTGGGGGGGGGGGGGAGAGGGAAGAAATGTGGAATATTCCTCAGACCCCTGACTTGACTCATACTAAAGTGGTACTCACAAGACAAATTAGGTCGTTGACTATTTAGGGTCTGCATACAAATTCACGCAGGTACCCAGTTTTTTAATAAAAAGGCGGAATAAAAAGATCAATGATGAGGATGCGATATTGATTGTGTATAAAAAATAAACATCTAAATTAATATAATTCATATCATGATTATATGGTGTTAATGGTTATCGCTATAACCCCCCCCCCCCACATGATTCTAGACGGGTTTTCAGAACCCCATTTTTCCGTCAGCGTTCCTTTTCATTTAAAAATGTATTTGCATCCTCACACTCGTCGTTTTCCTAGTTGCTTGCACGTGTTCCATACAAACGCATACTCAACGAAGGTTTGATGCCATTAGCAATATTCTACAGTCTTTGTTTCGAGGTGTCGATACTTGTCATCGGTATGCTTTCATGTTTCACACTTTAGAGGCTGCATGCCCTCTCATAGTTACTTGAATCAAAAGATATCTATTTAGACCACTCTTCAAGCAAGCTTAACTATCCTACAATAGGCTACAGGCAGACATTCGACTCCCAAAAATATAGGAGGGTAACGAATTATTCAATGCTTGATTTAAGTTATGGAGAAGCGATTGCAGGCACTACTTTGACTAACAGGAATAGTAACATCTTTCCTAGAGTTCACAACTTATTCATGGGGTTAATCGTCCGCATAGTATGATGCGTATGGATCATCAAATACCTACTTCTTGAACGCTAAGGTGAAGCAGGGATAATCCCTACCAATAAATTGGATATTTTACAATGACCTATAAGAGACGTGCTCGCGATTCATTTATGGGAATCTGGGTCTACTGAAAGTCCGACTGCCAGCACAATGGAAGAGAGAATGCAAATTATTGCCCCCCCCCCAGATGTGACGAGCGCAATTTAAGGGCATTTAAGGAGTTCGCGCCTTAAGTACGGTTGGTGGAATTCTATCAGTGTCTCATTAGCCAATCTTACAAAAAGCTCTAGCAATAAATTTTCGATGTTTTTTTCTCTTACTCTGTAATTCTTCATTTAATCGTAGTCAATTTTTGTCAACGTTGTAGCATTTAAGCTAAGTGTTTGAAACGTTCATGTTCAAATGGAGATGTTCTATAAGCCGATTTGGAGTTTCATGGGAATTTTCGTAGAATGTAGAAGACTTAATGACCTGAGCATGAATGGTCTTTCCTTGTCTCCAAATGTGTCTAGATTAGCTACTTTATGAGTGGCAAAGAAATATGAACTCGACCAAATGTGTATCTTCAAAGGCTTTCCAGATTCTGTACGTAGTGCAGCATACTTTGTACGAAAATTAAATGGCTCTATTATAGGAATATAGTGATTTTAATTCAAAGCAGCAGATCGGTTTGATATTTTAGCGACCAGGCAGTGACGTTGGACAAGTAACCCCGAAATTTGGAATTGTATGCATATTTGAACTTTAGAATGCCATAAATACCACTATTATGTCTAAATAATACATATTAACAAGAAGTCATGTGACAAGAAATATCCTAGTACAGAGCGTGTCATAATTAAAGGCTGCATGCAAGGTGTGCCATTTTCTATCAAGATTAAATTAAGCATATTAGAACTTCATTACTGAGCCATGAATTTCTACTCACTCTACCTTATTGAATAGCCCAAGTGGAGTTTATCGAATAATGTGCCACGAAGTACATGTGAACTGCATTTTGAGACTTCAATAGAATAAGTGATTGAATAGATACTACACTTACAAGTGTCGAGTGAAGAATGGCACTTGATTGATTCTTAGTGAAGATAACATGCAATTGCCATAACGTGGGTGACTCTTCAGAAGTAGACATAACTTCCAGACCTCTTAAAGTAAATTAGCCATATGACTGAAATTAAAATGCCTAGGAAAGTTTCAGGAAGTATATGAGGCCAATAGTAATCAAATACTTATTACCTAATAATTTCAAGGTACTCCAGTCAAAGATATAACTGTTCTGCCAGCAATAATGCATTAATTTTTAATAAGCAATAGATCAAGAGCAGAAATTCTTAGAATTTGGTAAAATTAAAAATGACGAAAGTCTATAAATATTAGGAAAAAGTCATTAGACAACATGGACGAGCATTCAAATTAACCAACCAAATAAAAACTCATCATTCGATAGGCATCAATTCATTAATGAACAAAGACCATTAGACCTTAAATATTAAATCAAATAGCTATTAGTGATAAGAAAATTAGTCTTGTGTGCACGTCATAAAGTCAAAGTGGGATTCTTTTAACCACAACCATTCTCACCTTATAAGTTCTCGCCTCTAGCAAGGTCATGGCAATCTACTCAAATACCTGGTTCCTCTGCCAACGATAACCGATTAGTTTTCAATACTTAATGGTGTTATTCCAGAAATTCTTAACGTTTGCAGGTGTCATAATTCTTTGGAAGTGCCACCATGGGATTGTCTTGACTATTTGAAGAAAAGTGCATCGAAATAGTCTCAGCATTTGCACATATTAGCCGTCTGATCACTAAGCCTTAAATCTAACGCACAATTAATTCACGCAGAAACTCAGAGGACAAACCCTGAAGTTGAGATATAAAATAGTCTTAGAATCAATGAAATAAAGCAAATAGGGAAAGATATGTACAATTTCTTTTCGTACCCTTTACTATCGATTCCTCCTCTGTCAACCCTCTCCCCACCCCCTATCAGTCTCACTTTTCCTTGTGATTAGAGGCTTTTCACCTCTTATAATAGCATTTTTAGATTTCTTCGTTAATAATAGAACTGCCAACTCTGTTCCTCCGAGGAGGCACTCAAAGCGTCCTCCATCATGTTCGAAGTTGATCGGGAAAATGCTAAATAAGCAGAAAATACTTATAAAATTGAGTGAAAGACTTTAATGAATGCGAACTCTTGAACAGGTAGAGGCTCCAGAAGCAGACGATTGTAACTGCTAATTGCACATGAGAAAATCACATATTTATGGAGGCGGAACAAATCAATTCACTAGTCTACAAAAGTTATGAATCATAAATATAGGCTACGCTCATGGAAGATAAATATTAACCTTGGCTGCGAAAACAATAAGAAAGTAGCATTAAAATTCACTTGTAAAATGGAGCTGAGTCCCTATTATGAGTCATATAATGGTAATAATGTGTAATAAATAATAATTTAATAAAAGAATGTTGGATTACCCTGGTGTAGAATTGCACTCTTTTGTCATTAAAAATTTCGCTATTAAATGAAGAGGAAATTTAAGCAGCGCAGAGTAGCCATATTAGTCTAGATCGTGGGCCAACGTAAAGAATTCCAACGATACTTCGACTAACATCCCCAGATTAAGTATACCCATTTCACTTCCACTAATAATACGGTCATTAATGAATAAGTTAACAGCACAGTATGTATGCAATCTCATATCCCAATCCTGGTGTTGGCTTCTTAGTCTCAGAGACGGGAGAAGCGATTGCAGGCACTACTTCAACAAACGGGAAGAATTATGGAAACGGGTTACATCCCACGTCTAGTATAAACCTTAATGCTTTGCTGGCAAAAAGATGCTTATTGCAGTTAAAGGTGAATGCCATGGTAGTCGGGCTCTCAGTGATGGATCACAATGACCACCATCGGTGTCAAGCCTGTCTACACAAAAAATGTAATTCTCTAGTCGAGGCGTTTTCTCTCAGGTCATTATATGCAGTCCCAGTGCATTATAGACAATTGTCTACTGTGAACACAATTTAAGTAGCTTGTACATAGTAAACTAAACGAAATAAGCAGGTGAAAACTTTCACATCACAATTCACATTCTAATGTATCCGCAGATGGCTAATAAAATTCCCTTAGTTCTGCCTGTAGTCAGAAGTCTCATAACCGTCATTCCATAATGGAACCTATCCTGCGTCCTTCTTTCTTGATAACCCGCTTATGCTTGAGCGACCATAAAGTGAAAATCGAAACCAGGTTTGGTTGTAATCATTACTCAAAAGAACATAGCTCATCATATTGGAGCAGTGAACTTTAGTTCACGACCATGTTCTGACACGAGGATGAGTCAAAAGTTCTCAGACAAAAGCCATAACTTTAAATAGAACCAGTTTAAACATGTCTTCAGAGCTTTCTTTAATTACATACAACTGTCAGATCACTGCCAGGATCAAGACAGGTTGCATCTCAAAATAGCTGGCAATTTTCAACCTTTTGAATAGCATATGTTGAGATCAGAGCTAACAAAATTCAATGAAAACAGTGGCATCCAAGGGAACATCTGGGCCCGTCGAGTTCAAAGCTGAAAGATCCGTTAAGAAGGTCATGGGGACTATTTTTTGGGGTTCAAAAGGAGTGGTATTGATAGGCTTTCTGGAAGGGCAAAAAACGATCACTACACTTTTGAAGAATTTGAAAGCACCCCTCGCCAGAAATAAACGGTCCGGGAAACTACATGGCCCAATTTCGCTTCATCATGACAATGCCTTTGCACATTCTTCATGAGCTGTAGGGGCCCTGTTGCGCGAATTTCGATGAGAAACACTTGCACGTCCTCCTTATCGTCCAGACCCAGTTCCCTCAGACTCGTTTCTGCTTCCAAAACTGAATAAACACCTTAAAGGCACCCAATTTACGTCTTTAGATGAAGCGAAAAAACACGCATTTGCAGAGTGTCAGAGGCAGCTCCAAAAATTATACCATGAGGAGACTTACAAGCGGAACCATTGAATAAAAACGTGTATAGACAACAATGGAGCCTATGGGGAAAGTTGAATTTAATCACTTATTAATAAAAAAATATAGAATTTGTCTGATAGCTTTTTGACTCACCCTCGTAAATGGCAGTAAGGACCTGTGTTACAAAAGGCTCAATTACTCACATTCAATAGTCAATGTAATCAACCATCAACGATACGGCAAGACTATGGTACAGATAATCCATCATTGTCAGGCAAAAAACTACCATATACTAGAAAACAATATAGTAGTGATGAAGTGGAGAAAGGAGGTCAAAATCATCGGGGAGTAGAAAAAATGGCATTAGGTACCAAAGGAATACGTAGTTCGGGAAATAAGAAAAGGATCGAGAGAGCGAAAATGAAAGAGGGGAAGCATCTGATTAAAAAGCACTAGTGCGACTAGTCTGCATCGAACGCAACACCTTCCAGCATTGTGTTGTCCCCGAAATCAGTTGATGTTGGCTGTTCGTATCCTCCTAAAAGGCAAATAAGTGCAAAGCTACTAAGACAAAACCAAATATCTCAATACGTAAACATCGAACAGCTAAAGTAAACGAACAAGCAAGAAAAGCAAGACGTGTTATTAGTTTGTGAGTAGTCTGTGTTGAGTCTAGAGGTACTCACATAGTCCTCATCGATCAGAATTGGAGAATTTATATCTTGATATGAAAATCGAGCAGCTGGAAATGATGCACGCCTTTTAATCAGAGTTCTCTTAGGCCTTGGACTCGGATACTCGCTAGTAGATTTATTTCGAGTATAGAGAAAGTCAACCCGAGAGACGCTTTGAGAAGTTCTTAATTTCTTTTGACTTCGTCCTGAATTAAGCTCAATAACTTAGTATTTGACAATTGACACAATCTATCAGGAGTTAGCCGAGGTTGCTACTGATTTGATTTAATTGAGAAAAAAGTAAAAAGCGAACAATGCAAGCAGGGCAAAAAAGACGTTCAGAACAACTAACGGAACACGGCAAACTAACCAAACACAGCAGAAGGGGAACTGTGTGAAAGGTGATAACGACTAGTCTACTTGTTCACAACTCACCATTGTTATTAGTACCGTTAATTACTCCATTGATTTCGTAGCTAGAATCTTCAAAAGTGCATTCATTGTTCCTCAGTGGCATGTGGCCATTCTTGGCACAAAAATCATCCAGATTGTCATAGAAGCATTCGCCTTCCAATATGTCATCATCTTTAATGTCGTGGCCTAGAGTCAAGTTCAAGCAAACAACAGCATAGAAGGGGGAGGTTACAAGCAAACAGAATTAGGATTAGACCTGCATAGTGAGCAAGCACAAATGAAGACGGGCTTACCATTTCCAAACCCGAAATTCTCATTGTCTGTAGGAGGTTGAATATCATCAAAGTTATTGTGCTCACGATCCTCGTTGAAAACTCCACCACCACTGCTATCGAAATGACGTTCTGGGAGAGCGACAGTTGAATCTAGAAGATCGGAACCGTTACCACCACCATAGAAGGGTTGACCCATGTTATCATCGACGCCCCCATAGAAAGCACCGGCCGCGAAACCAGTGGCAATACCTGGAACTAGGAGTCCTGGCGGTCCGGCTTGGAGTTGAACGTCAAGATTGTCACCCACATCTAGATAGTAATGGATAAAATAAGTAGATAATATTGGAGTCAGACATAAAGCAACACTTAAAAAAGTAAGCAAGATACCTTTAGGAAGGCGACGGTTCTTAGCGTGATGATGAGCAGCCATGAGGCCTAAACCGGTTGCAGCCACACCAGCTATGTGTTTAAAATTATGGAGATTCTCGTGACCACTATCAGGCACAATAGACGGAGCAGCAGCAATGGATGAGCTTGATTGTCTAGATGAATCCCTCACAATGGTCAGGGTCACGGGGGTATCACATCGTGACCTCCATATTGACTCAATCGATTCAGTAATAGACTCTGAGTCTTGACCCAAAGCAAAGAGAAGACGTTCCTCAATTCCAATAATTCGATCACCAACGCGCAGCCCAGAGGCAGCGGCAGCTGATCCAGGTACAAGATTAATGACTCTTTGATCTGAGCATGAATTACGAGTAGCATGAAGTGTGAGACCCAATTTAGCATTAGTAGCATCCAGCGGTGGAAGCGGCAGTTGGATTTGTCGCATCTTGAAGTTGCCAGCATCCTTTTCATCGTCTTCGTCAATACTATCGCCCCCATAAATCGTAGCCCCAACATGGAACCTTTCACTAAGGTTACCTACTGGCGAAAGTGACTTTCCAGTAGTAGGAATGTGCGTGTTCTCCACGACAACAGATAGTGGACTAGTTGCTTTTACTGCGTTTGTCTCATCAGTTTCCGTGACGGTTGGCAGAACCCTAGGTGAAGGTGCGGGGGAGAAGTCTACGTTGTCTAATTGAAGTAAGGAGGATTTGGAGATGTTGGCATGTTTGCAAGGAGGAAGACGACCGAAATCAAATGTAAGGTTATCAAGGTTTCTAGAGAATTTTTGGAGATCGTCAATTGTTAACCAGCCCACTGGCTCCCGATCGATACCTAATAATCGGTCACCAACCTATGCAAAGCAGAAAAGAGACATCAGTAAGCCTCAGGGTGATAATGTTTAGTAAGTAGATTTTAGTACACAATACCTGTAGCATTCCACAACGCGCAGCGGCAGAATCTGGTTGGATGCTATCGATAATGAGATTACCTGGAGCGTATAAGGTTTCATTTCCTGAGGCCTGACGAAAGCTTAAACCGAAAATGAAAGTTGGTTCGGGATTGGATGCCGTTTGCTGTTCAAGGACAGGTAGAACGGGTGCAGAAACAGATATTTCCAAGTCTTTCTTCGGGGAAGTCTTAGCAGGATTTGTGAGCAATACAGTGAATAGTCGCAATCGAGGAACTAAGTGTATAAGAAGCACAAAATTGATAAAAAGTTACACTGAGAAAATTCAAAGGTAAAGTTATTAATAGGTTATTAATCGGCGTCAGATACATGCTTAAATAGCACCTATTTGGTGATGATCAACGAACCTATTTGCATGGAAAGGGTAAAAACAACACAGCTTTGAAGATACTGAAGCATTAATGAAACCACATCCAAATGATATGCTTAGCTTTACAACAGCACATAAACGAAGTTAACCCATGCCACAACAGAAATAACATGCTTACTTCAAGGTTCAGATCCCTTTCAGGCGAAACAACTTGCATGAAATAAACAGTCCACGGAGTGACAAAATAGAATGAATTTACAATCGAGAGAGGGATAAGCTATTCTGTGCACAAGGGATTATTAGAAATACTACATGCAAGGAAGGGGAAGGAGGTTATTTGGATTTGCCTGAACCAAGGTAAGGAGGACAGAAGACTGAGAGTAATTAAATCGGTCTACTGATTCATTATTTAAGGAGTAAAAGAACCGTGGCTTACTCGGATAACCACTTGGAGGCTTTGGAATGCCTGTTTTCAGGAGGACATGGGTCGAACATTGCTGTAAATATAAAGAGATAAAACAGACGATAATAAATGCATAAGTTTATAAAGCCCAAATGGTAGATCATACCTTGAGCATAGCCATTACGTCATCAGAAGAAGCTTTGTGGACGTCCAAACCATCGACTTCAAGAATTACGTCACCAGGATGCAAAACTGGTGCTCGAGAGGCAGGACTTCCAGGAGTCTAAAATTAAGGCAAAATAATAAAAACAAATAGCTCATAAAGGCTCACTTCTCATTTGATTAAAAACATTTTAATCTCATATTTTTGGCAAATTTATGCTTTTAAGTCCGCCTAACGTCATAAATCAGCATTCCTTACACTGTGGCTATAAAGAGAAAACGAGTAAACCCTTGCCATGTTTAAGAATAAAATCTTCACAAGATATTTAAGGGAAGCGCGTTACTATTACTTAAATGGAGAATACACGAGGTACCCAGAACCTACTATTGCGTTAAAACTCCTATTCGAATGCTCTGCAATCACCCAGAAACAATGACATCCGACTTGATAGACGGTCGCACTGACTACTGTGTAAATTGAACGGAACTATTGCATAGTATCTGGCCGCTCACTTTAAATATCCCATTGACATAAACTGCGTGTAAGAGAAGTTGCGCGCAAATAATTACCACAATTTAAATCACTTATCAATACGTGACAATCATTTTTCCTAAAGATCATCCTTGATATCTCCTTTTAGACGCTGAGTTCGGCGGTTCTATCTTCTTATTATTAGTGATGTGTGCCGAAGACAAAATTTCATGCTTTTTAATATTGTAACCATTTTAATAACTCCAAAAAATTAGGAATCTTTATCAAATTCAATAGAATTTATTGGTTGTTTACCGACAAATAATTTTTGAACAAATGGCCGGATTCGTTAACCTCTGCACCAACACAATACGATTTACTCAGAGAGTTAATGGCGTAAAAACAAAACACGTTCTACTGCTGCTATAGTTCATTCAACCAGGGGTAAACTTCAACACAGCCTTCATGGAAATTCAAAACTACTACAAGCAATTAAAAATGATGCTTATTTCCAAACTCTGTTCAGGTTTCTTTTGGACTTTATTTCTATTCGGCGCGTTTTACTTGAGAGGTGATCATCCTGCTGATACGACAGCCTTCGTCTTCTTTTCGACTAAATAAGCGGAACTAGCGTGTACTCAATCTGTGATGCCTAAGCCGTAACTTATCATTGGTAACAGAAAATTTCTATACAGAAGTATGTAAATAGAATACATACGATGTTTGCAATAACAACTCCACCAAATTGATTGTCTTCTAAGGCGAGACCAAATGCAGTTCCAGGTTGTTTCTGAAGAACTACATTGTAGGTTTGCATAATGTCAGCGAGAGAGAAAGAGAAAGTTCCACTACCACGTAGAATTGTCAACAAAAGACGGTCCTTTGTCTCTCTTAAGGTCTAAAAATAAGAAAACACATAATAAACATGCTACTTATACTTTATGAACAGAGTTGTTGCGTAAGGCATACCGAAGTGGCGGCTGCATGAGTAACATTACGGAGATCAACACCATTCACCGCGAGAATTCGGTCATAAGCTTGAAGTCTACCGTCCCTGTCTATAGTTCCCTCTTTGTGAATCTTTTCAATAAATACACCACCCTAGAGAAGA
>UZAE01012466.1:2165-23585 GCA_900617975.1 Rodentolepis nana | reverse complement strand
GTGACAACTGTTGCTAATTAGAAGTCGCTATGAAAAAGGGAGATTAGGTAAAAATCTATTCCTTTCAAGGGGCAAAATGCCTTGAGCATACTGATACTAATTAATCTTAAGTTATTATGCACACTTTCTCCCTGATTAAAGTAATCTGTGAAATACATGCAAGAGGACAATACTCCGGCACATTGAAAGTTGAGGTAAAACGAAGACAATTGCTATTAATCAATTAGTCTACTGTCTGACCAACCATATTCCGACATTTCTTCATACACTTCGATGGTCAAATTAGTCTCCAGCCAATCAAAATCCGAGCAAACACTATAATAAGTGTATATACAGATCATGACCCATTAATGAACGTCTGGCAACCACGCAACTTTTGCTTGATTAAGCCCTCCTGCCTTATCTGAGCAAAAGTAGTATACCTTGTAACAGTAGACATGGCCAAGTTACAATCGAGCGATTATAAAGAAAATAGATATAAACGGAAGTATTTATTTGTGATAAAATAATATTCAACACAGTCTAATCCAGTGTCATATCAGTCCTATAAAGAAACTCCCCTGAAGGTCGTCAATCGACTAAAATCATAAAGGGACCGAGACAAACTTAAATCCAAGGGAAATTTATTACTTTTCAGGATTAAGTTCCTCATTTTCATTCTTTCTATCTCAAATAAGCGTAATATTGAAACCCAAACATCCGTCACCCCACCCCACCCCCCACCCCCAAGTTGAGCGGTTTTTCGAGCGAATAGGAAGCTTGCAACGAGAAGTCAATTTCAAATATATGATCAATGTTACGATCTATTTCACTCGAGAGAGAAGAAAACTAGAAAGAAGATACGTTTAGTGACATCCCGACTACTAATTTTAGCAAGTTCATTGCTTGCTGGTTACAAAACCTCGCACACCAAAAGCCGCAGATTTTTTACCAATTGGTCTTAACGAGAAAGCGATATAATAAAATGGGCAAAATTAAAACTATTAATAGAGGTAGGAAGACTAATAACTCCTCATCCAAGGGGCTCTAAAGATGACAGTTCTTGCCAACTAGAGCTAGAAAAGAAGAGATTCCGCAAACTTGGGAGTAATTACTTGATAAGTCTCAAGCCATCGATCGAAAATTTTTCACCAAGTTGAAAATTAAGACTTACCTCTGACATATTTTGCGACATGGTTGTACTGCTATCCACAGACGAAAACTGTTCAGCTCTTCGATATCGCAGCACATAGTATAAGATGACTCCATTTGGATTTGACGGTTCTGACCACAAAACCAGGACGGAATCTGGAGATTCCTGAATGGAGGAGATAAGACTGTTGTCTATGTTGTCAACTCCAACTGTAAGAAGTGAAAATAAAAAGTGGAATAAATACAAGCAAATAAGTAGAAATACCCCTAAATACCTTAAGATTGAACATTTATGCACGATAGATCTCTTGATCGACACGAAAGTGATCACGCCCTTTTATTCCAAGAATGTTAGCATAAAAGCCCTCTCTGTGATGGAATAACTTTTTGATTTGGAGAAAAAACAGCCCTATACCTGCAGGAAGAGTCCTCTGGGTTTTGAAGACCTTCTCACTGCAATATCGCTTCAAGTACACCATCCATTCCTGCGTAAGTTCAATTTCCACAGACGAGTCCGGTTTCATATTTTTAGCCCAGGGAAAAGGTGCATCATCAGCTGGCTTCTATTCAGTAAAACAAAAAAGATTATTAATGAAATAATTTGGATATCCAGGCTCTTATTGTCTGACCACGTGTATTAGCCCTATTAAACACTATGAATTAAGTACGAATGATTTCTCCCTGTCATAAAGCATCGCTCGTCTATCAATTCAAAAGGTTTTAATTGACATAATACCTAGACGTGTTCATGCTAAAATGCCTGGGAATTTGTACACAGGCTTCAATGAGTTAAACTCCATCAGACAAACCCTGGCAGTACTTGACTTCAGTAGGAAGTAACCTGGAACTATTCGTGTAAGAAACTCGAATTTTACCGCTCCTCTTGCTGACTCCAGAATTAACTAAAGCGGCTAGCAAAAAATAGTGAATTATCATCAACCTCTTGATCCAGGACTAAGCAGAAATAAATATGAAGCACTAAACCAACAATTTGCGTATACTTTCACCAGTACAAGTGCCACAATAAGCTAGCTAGTTTTTATGCGATACCTAAGACATTAGGTTGATTAATTTAGCACTGCATCAGTCATAAGCTTACAGTGAGCATTGCATATTATTAAAGAAGAATATGGAAAAAGACTAACCTGACACGCTTGTAGCTCAACAACGTATTGAGAGAAACTGCGAAGATATGAGAGGGTATTGGTGAGAAGAGCTTTCCCAGAATTAGAGACAGAATTGTCAGCATTCACCACAAGGAGGCCAACCTCATTGTCTTTCAGGGTTCGAGTTAGGCGATTGCCTTGAGTAAGAGCATGCAAAGCTGAGAGTTGGATTATAAAATGACCGAGTATCCACCTATCGACTGTGAAACTTGTATACGACAAACATGATCAGTAAGCAAACTATTGGCATATACGAGCAAAGAAGTACTCTCAATATCTTTTATCCGATTAAATTTATAGATAGAAAAGAGAATCTTATCATTTGATTGATTCAGGTAATGACATCTACAAAGTGTGTTATTACCAAGATTGTGCCTAACCTTAATTGCTTTCTGTAGTGGACTGTCCCAATTTTTCTCAAAGGCGCAATAAGCCCCTTACATAAACCGCCATGTTCACGCAACACTCCAGCTCCGCGTCTTTACATACGATCCTGCCCTCCTTACACTTCCACATTTATCTCGAAGCTCTATCTGTCCCCCAAAAAAGCTCGTCAACGAGTGGTTCCTCCCATCACGAACGATCCTGCAACGCAGTACTGAAGGTGGGCGAGTATAAGGAATAAAAAGTAATACCTAGATCAGTTACAACTTGATATTTGATGTGGATAAGAGCAACTTTCTTTAGGTCATTAAACGTGAAATCACCCATTACAAAAAATGCTCATTAAGATGGTTTCATCTGAAAACAGATTTTGACTTTGTTTTGCAGTAATAATAATGTTCGGGAGCTATTATTACTTACCAAGAACCACTGGAAGATTTTCATCACGATAATCAATCGACCATAAGTCTTTATGCGAAGTAGGATTGCAGCATTGGTACTTCGAACAGAAGCCTTGTTGCATTTTCCTTTAAAAAAACAACAAACCCAACCATTATTCAACCAAAATTGCATCAATAGAGCTCTGGCACATCTTTTTATCACTTACGCATAAGACCAGTACATTCCAGTTAAACTCGAGGTACCAATGTAACGCGGTGTCTTGATGGAGGACGACAGCCAATCAGGTGCTAAAATGATGCAAGGTTCATAAATCAAAATAACCCAGTGGCACACAATGGGACAGTGCTTTAGTAATTACTCATGAAGCAAAAATCCCCGTAGAAATATGATTCCGGATCTATGTGTATCATACGATACCAAAGAAGATACACCGCAAGAGGACCATTGCTGAACTGGGGTGGGGACCATTTCACGTGAATGCACGAACTGTTCATAGCTTGAAGCTTTACCAAACGGGAGTAGGAAGGATCTAAAAAAAAACAGACAATGCACAGCCAGTGACAGAAGAATTAAGCAGAGGAGAAAGACGACAGCTCACTGCTCGGGGTTGTATTAAAGTAGACAATATTGCTAATAGCGCCACGTTGACTGAAGAGCGTTTTTGACTCTACGTAGACAGCGTAACGAGTGGCGGGTTGAAGGGAGGTCAGAGTTTTGCTACAAAATGCAACGCCATCGCCATTCACATTCTCTACCACGGAGGAATTGCACACTGAAGGAATCATTTTCCATCTGTGAAAAAAACGGCATGGAGGAAGTAGATTAATTTCCACTGTGTGCTAAGAGGGCATACCCCTTACCTTCACCCAAAATTATATATTTATCAAACGCTACTCGTATTGGAGAGATATGAAACATATCTTTCATTCTTTCTGATAAGGTGAGACGACACCGATAATTTCATGACAAATACCAACGGATTCAAATTTTGAAGTGAATTGAGCTAATTTTCTTCAATAAACTACACGCTTGTAAAAATCCTAGTGTTATTATAGTTATTCCTCAATGGCTATTTAAAATCTGTTTTTTGTTCCTTTTAAACTACGCAACTGACGATTAATCAAACTTAAAAAAAACTTTACGAAAAGTGAAAGGGACAAGTGATTCAGGAAGAGGCATGATCATTTGCCTTCTCAACTACTGTACGGTGGAAAATATGAATGGAGTTGGTAAAAACAGCCACTCTTGATTAAAGCACTAAACATTGACATCTAAATTTTAGAGATAGTGAGCTACCCCGTCTACTGTGCAATCTGATAGCCCAAATCAATATAAACCTGACTGGGGTGCGTGATAGACTTACCTCCACGTGGTGCACCCTGGGCAACGTATACTCATATGGCAAAAAAGTCTATTAACTGGCGATTGAATTCTGGCGCAGTACTCATCCTACCTTTTCTCTGCCTTCATGTCTCTCTTTACATCTCTAAATCACTCTTCTGTTCCCCCCCCCCCTCGACTTTCTGTTACTTTGATGTCCCTTCCCCCTGTGAAGCCCGAAGTCAGCTAAAGGGCTAATGATAACTATCAAAACGCCTGCCATTTGAAATAAATAAATATAAACCTGACTCGGTTAGCTCAATGTTAGCCAAAACATCTGCTGACCCCTTGTGGGTATTAATAACAATTAATAAACAGTAGACAAAAGCAAAAGAACCTACGAGTCCTCTCCGCAGGACATTCGGTTGGAGTAGACAGTAAGATTTTTAGTTCTACAAAAATATGCATAAAAATTGAAGTCAGAATAATAAAAAAAGCGTAATAAATAATAAAAACATATTCCCTCTCTCTTACGTTGCCTGGTAAAAGATTAAGACGAGCGTAGAGGCGGCACTTTGCCCACCGCCACCAGAAGTCGTTTCAAAGAATCGAGGCCACCGAATAACCGCCGAGGAAGAGTAGATATTTTTCAACTCCAATGATATTTGATTAGACTCACCTGATCAAAGGAGCAAAATACTTTGAAAGCAAGGTATCAGTCGAATACCGCAAAGTAACCAAAATAGTAAAACACTAAGATACAATCTAAACAACTAAACATAGCTATCTCATTTCACACAACCAGAACAGCACACTTACTAATTGATTGACCTAGCGATCTAAGTTAGGAAAAGAAGAGATTTCATTTAAGTCATAGGCAATGAAGTATATCGAATTAAAAGGTTGACTTAATCTCAATTACTCATTCAACCGATCTAATT
This sequence comes from Rodentolepis nana, assembly GCA_900617975.1. Lineage (NCBI taxonomy): Eukaryota > Metazoa > Platyhelminthes > Cestoda > Cyclophyllidea > Hymenolepididae > Rodentolepis > Rodentolepis nana. The sequence goes on along the minus strand of UZAE01012466.1, from coordinate 18,241 downwards.
TCCCTTAAACTAGCTCATTAACCTAAACTTTACTCTTAAACAACACGGATAGTCTAGCTCGCTGAAAGAATTTTGCAACAATCACCACGGGTATAGGATTGGTACCGAATAATCTCTCGAGTAGAACCAAAATTGTGTACTATAGCTTTTGTTGAATGCTTCTGAGCACGAATAATGGCTCTAACATTTGAGTGACAACTGATCATCTGATAGCCTTTAGGCAGACTTAATTCATCACCCGATTTAAAACAATTTTCTACCATGCTTCAGTTGTTTCTACCAGGAAGTTCATTCTCAAACCCCACATCTTGTACAACACCTGGATATGAGAGTTCTATTCAGCCAATGAAGCATAATTTAGGCCCACAAGTCACAAGATCGACGATCTATCCCTTCGACTTAGAAACCAAAAATATCATGACATTAATTTTTAGGCAGCTGGTCGTTTCGTGTCAAATAGTAGTTTATTATAGACCATTCAATTAAAACAAACTGAAATAATATCGGACTCCCCGAATTTGTTTCAAGATTTTATCCCAGATAATCACTTGGAAGGTTAATAACTAGTTGAAATCTAATTAGCCTAAAACAGCTAGGAATTCCAGAACTCAACAAAAAATGCAATTTCTTTCGTGATAGACTTTACTTCTAAATTATAGCAGACAGCAACTTTGCAATAAACCAAATTTCAACAAACTTACAGAATATGCTAGGACGTTAAAATTAACTTGCTGAATAGTTCATTTTTGCATAAAATTTATTTTTTGAAACAACAGAGATCAAATAGCATCTACTTCTGAGATTCGACTCAAATATATTTGATTTACCATTATATAGTTCAAAAACCGTCATCCGTTTCACAATGGACTGCTTTTTTTTACTGAGATTGCACATATGGTGATATGCTTATAATTATATTGAGTAATTAAAAACGTCACATCATTTATTTGAATGAGAAAACTTTTATTATTATAGAAAATTATTAAAAAATGTAAGGAAATAAGACCTCAACTTGAGTACGCAGCTCAACTAATTCCATAAAATGCCACCCGAATCATTGTTAGTTAGAAATAAAGAGTGATCAGATGGACAATTCATATCAATGAATTTGGGACGATTTCTTGACTTTTAAATCGGCAAACAAGCGCGGTGAACACTGCTGTTAAAAAAGAAGCCTTATACCGATATTATGAATAATACCATCACGTCGACCAAAACTGGAGATTGAGACAGGAACAACCACCGTTCAAACCCAATAAACCGGAAGTAAAGATTTCTCGAGGCTCTTCTCCTAACCCCATTACCCCCTCCTCCTAGTTCCACTCCCATTAATTTTCCTAAAATTAAATTTAATCTTCGATCGCCTACATTTTACACCCCCCCCCCCCCCCCCCCCCAATGAATACATCCTAATCTCAAGTACCTCGATTAGTTAATTTGTTACATTTATAGTTTACTCGAGGGAGTAAGATTTTTTTGCAACAAACAACAGCTTCGACGCGTCTTCTTTTAAAAAGTCTAATAATAAGATTTGTGTTGAATTAAATACTGATGTATTACGCATGAAAGGCCATTTCTAGGAATTATAAGACTTGCTCCTTACCGGAACTCCTATTAGACGGTAAGTTCATGATGTTACACGTAAATTAGCATGTCGTCTAAGCAACTAGCGTGACTCAAGGCGAAGTAAGATACTATTACTTCTCAACCGTTTTAAACTTTCAGTTTGTAACAGAGCGATATATTTACAAAATTTTTTATTATCATAGCATTTGCAGCTTTGAAGGTATTCATTTCGTGAGTACTTGGGCTATCCACCCCCCATCTCTACCCCCATTGAGAGAGGAGGGTTCTATGAAGGACGTATTAATAAATGAACTATTAAGTAAAAATAGGACGTACAGAAACCCATTTTTCCATTGGTGGCTTCAGCAATTTCACGTTCTTCGGTTCGGAAATCCCGATTACCAGGAAGTCGGAGAGCTCCAGTTTTCACAAGATTCGTGATTTTCTGCGGGCAGAGGTAACGATTGAGAATGAAATACACCAGACCCTCAGAAACCACCTGAACACCAGTCCCATTTTTCTCCGGAGGTGGCCAGAGATCAACCAGATTGTCGTTCTGTCTTATCTCAATCACTGTGCTTTAAAAGAAATGGTGGGAAAAAAACTTTAATTGACATAGCCAGTTGTGACTAAAGGAATCAATTAAGAATATTCATTTTTCACCGAATGATTTTACTGGGCTCCTGAGTATTTTGACGGCACGAATATTCTGCTACCCAAGAGATATGAACCATCAATTATGTACTTAAGACCGCTTCGAGTCAATTGAAGGAAATATTAAACACACCAAATAAAAAGTTTAAATCGATAAAACGATTTTAATGTACTTATTAACAAGAAAAGAGGTGCGGAGAGTAAAATTTGGAGATTTCGACCATTAAAAAAAACATGATTAATATATAATTAAAGCAGCCATTGGATATACATGTGAATCTCTGTTGTCATATCCATTTTGATCCCCTGGCAAGAACATATTAACGATATTGGATACGCCATCGTATTCCTATTAAGCAATACAAGTACCCCTTTTTAACACATCCTCCACAAACCCGTTTCCACTCCAAATAAACATTCCGATCCACTTCAATTTTTTCTCACTTCGATGACTTCCAAGAACAAACCTGCGTAATCGTCCCCAATACCATTATTACAGTAAAAGTTGATAGAATTTAGAAAAATAGTCTCAAAGTCGTTGTTGATTTGCAAGCTTCTTCAAAGATATGGACTTGATCGATATTTTTTACCATTTAAAAGTTTTAAATAAGCTACTTACACGTTAGGTGACGCTCTCGATGGATTGATTCGAGTGATATGACGGAGAAAATTGAGTGAGGTTAGAGCCGTTGCCCTGACGATCCTGATAACGTCCACTTCTCTTAGACCTGAGAAAGCTTCATCGAGTTGTTCTTGTATTAAAGCTACGCAGAAAAAAAAACAAAGTTGATTTACCGAACAACAATAAATACGCATTATAGAAACGGTCACAGATACTTACTAGGATCACCTTCATGAATACCAATATAGAGATCATTGACAGAGTAGCAATCTTTCAATTTCGACAGCGACTTGAGACTGGATATCAACATGCTGGTACAGCCTAAAAATCACAATGATGAGAGCGAAATATAGGCAGCAGACTTACGAAATCGTCGACACTTATCACCACAATAAATGCATTCCCCAGACACTTCATTTCTCTCATAACCTGCCGGACACTCTTGAACACAACGTCCCTGGTGAATAGAGTAAGGACGCGTAATGGGAGTTGATCCATTAACACTGTTAGTAACACCTGAAAATGAACTAGCAGCCCCCACAGAAGCACCATTCACATTAGGTTTAGCTGAATTATCTGGAACAAGCGTAGTTTTTACATCACTGTCATTGCTCACAGAAGTATTGGCGTCAGAAACTGCATTCGCTCCAACCACGACACCACTAAGAGGTTGTCTAATGATAGAGGTCATATTTAAACATTCTTCAGCCGTGATACACCTACGACCATAGTAGAGGTACGTTCCAGGAGGACAGTGGGTCACGCAAGTACCGCGATAACGAGCTCCTTTGCAAGCCACGCATGCGTCTGAGCCGGGACCATAGCAACCTGCCAAACATTCGTCATGACAACAGGTATACGGGTCATCCATGCGACAAGCGAGACCGAGATTTGTGCATTTGGGAGAACAGACTTTAAAAGAGAAAAAACACGGATTTTACATTACCAAAATGCAAATCTCCATCGCATTTTAAAATGAGGTTCAATTCATTCTAATTAAAATCGAGGCTTCTCCCTTATTGTGGGCTTTCAATAAGACACCTCTAAAGGCGTTTGATAGCAGCAGACTGAGGCTCACTATAAGATGGCGAGAACAACCTTGGAATTAAGTTCTCGCTATAGTGATTCCAATTTCCAATTTCTAACGGAGTATATATTCACCTCACTGGGGATGACGCAAAGACCGTGAAAAGAAAAACTATTAATTTTATACAAATTTTCACAGAAAACCTCCCCGTTAAACAAGTATATAGCGATTAACAAGAACATCAATTCCAAATTTTCTGGTACTCCGAACTATTTGAAAGACCGGAGATGGTTAGAGGCCATATATAAAAGTGAATACAAGTCCAATTGAAAGATCATTTTAGGGTGAAACAAAACATTAATGGCACAGACTCATTAAAGCGAGGAGAGTAATTAATAAGTAAAAACCAATACCCTCCAAATGTAAATCATATAATTATACAACCGACTGTCTGAAATGTATAATGCATATCAGCATTGTTATTATAACAAAGTATAAATTAGTTACTTGATTGACAAAGAGAAGACGACCAGCAGTGAATGGCTTCCTGCTTATTTGGTTTGGATTTCGAATCAGCAGATAAGGCCATGGGTTCAGCAGTTGGAGACGTACATTCAGGTTGGCAAGTATCGGGACAAATTAGACGATTTGTGAAGAGACGAATCGGTGCTGCCGAGGAGGTCTGATTCCCAAGTATATACGACCAGTTCACGGTTCTAACATAGCACAAATTTTGGTTTATCTCAACACGCACTCCACCGCGTTGAATGACACGAAGTGATGGCAAACTAATTGTCTAAAACAGAGATAAAAGCAGCCGTTGGAGTGAAAAAAAGATTATAGCAAAGGTTCAAACATAACTAACATCAAATCGCTGATTATGATCACTAGAAAGGGAAAAATAGCTTTAAAAACTAAAATCCCGTTAGCGTAAATTCTATACATTACCTTCGCCAATAGCTCCAATGTTTCCTAGTTCACACTTTCCACTGCGTTCCTATTTTAAAACTAAACAGAGCATGTTCGAGAAAATCTCATTCATAAACGAGCTAAAGTAGACGAAAAAATACTGAAATTTTTTATCTTACTTGAAGAGAGGTATTCAAGTACTACTAGGTCTTTTATGTTGGGCAAAGTAGATTTTTTGGCCAACTTAATTAATAATTACCCACCAATACAAATAAGAAAAGCTACTTTAGAGAAGACAATTGAGTTATTTCCTAAATACTTTCCAAAAGTCATTGATTTTAGACACTAACATATTAATTCCCCTGGCAAGAAGCATGTTCACTTTACAACATTAGCCTCGCATGAATTACGTTACCAAAGCCTATTAAACAAATTTTCACAAATTCCGTGTTTCCAATAGCAAAGATCGGTAATATTAAAAACTAGGAGACGGTGAATATAGCGGCTACTAAATAAATTATTTAGACCAACCAGTATATTATAAAAGCACAACTTCATTTACCAGTAATATTTTTTTATCAACGATTTATTAGTCATTCACATTTACAGTAGCTAAACGTTTGCGGTTATAGGCTTCTTGTTACAAAATTCAGAAGACAACCAATTATTTGTCTGGAGGCCGAGATATTAACGAACCTTAATTAGAGGGAGAAAAACAAATAAACAAATCAAATACCAAGGGAGATAACAAGGTAAAAAACACCGTAATATCCCTTAGTTGTTATTAAATTGCTTAACTATCTTACGTTAAACAAAGATTGCCATTTCGTTCTTATGTCAATCATCTTTGTTAGCTGGAACTATAAATACTTACGCGCATACTATCGCCCTGGCAACACTGCTAACAACGAAGGAAACGGAGTCAAGCATTAAAGACTAATATTAAGGGTGACTTAAACAGGGTGGCGCCGAACACAATAATATTCCATATTGTAATAAATAAAAAACGAAAAAACGAAGACCAGTGCTTTGGAGACTTTGAGACAACCAAAGCACATAAAATTTCGCGTAAATTTAAATAATAAATGAAGGCTAACACTCTATTATTATCCGAGTTGGGCAATGCATACTAAACTCGATAATGAAATAATGTGACAAATAATGAAGTTAAAAATAGATAGATTTACTTTTAAAGATGTACTTCGAATCACAAGTGCAAAATTGAAAATTAAGGACCTTCCACGAATGACGGTTAAATTAGGAAAGAGCGTGGCCAAACCATCCGGTCCAGTGAGATCATATATGACAAGAAATCCAGTAATTTCTCGGAGATTGGGTAGGGAAGCATTTGGTTGCATCTTAGTCATCAAAATGCACAGGCTACCCTCGATGACAGTGCAATTCCTGATTCTCATGATCGAAGCTGGTTTCCGAACATCAAAATCTCCACATACTTAGCAGATTTAACAAGTTAAAATTGAACATACTTGTTTCATTATACTGAGTAAAAATTTTGAGATCCTGGGATTGCGATAGTGCAACAAGAAAAAGCAGGAGGAAGAAGAGAACAATTTTATCCTTAAAGATAGCAAATATTTTGGTATAATGAATTGGAGTAGAAGAAGAAATCAGTTTCATTGAAGATTCTAATTTGATAAGGATAAGAGGCAGCAGCTACATGGGCGGATATTTTACTAAACTCTTGCGCCGATTGGTAGACTCAAGGTTTACATGAATATTGAAGAATTACCAATTATTGATGTGCTTATTCACTGGAAAAATTTTGCGAAAGGAAGTTTTTATTTGTCTATTTTATTAATCTTTTCATTCACACAACGCAGTTCGTAATATCGTGAACACATTTAATTATACTTTTCGATTAAACTAAAGTTCCATGTTGCAATAGAACATTCCTTACATACTTTTTCTTCCGCCTAATAGCTATTTTATAAATTTGGTCAACATTATGCATTGCAAAAAAGCAAGTTTGAGTTTTTGTAATTTTTGCTTTATATTGCGCTTTAAATTGTTTCTCCTAAAACTAATGACTTATAAATCTAAATCTTCTCTCTTAATCAGGTTAATTATAAATTATATTGTAAAACAGTACAAAAGTCACGTTTAAATTTGACAATTCTAACTGTCGATTAGCAATGTTTACTTGGAAATGAATTAAAATTGCTCTTAATCCTCCTTTTATCTCAATCATGAACTTCCGAATTATAAACTACTCAAAAATTAATTAAAACCACCTTAGTTGATTTTTTTCATCTTGAACTTTTGAAATATGTACTTTTGAACCAAACTGCTCTGATGTGCTATTCGTTTCATAGATCATTTAAAACCTATAAGATTACCACTGAATTTAATGAAGTAACTAATTGAAGTAATCAATAGTTTCTCGAGGGTCTCTCAAAATATTTACTTATGTGGAGCTTTGGACGAGTTTATTTAATGTAAAACTAATATAAGTTTGAAAAATTGCGAATTTTGGCATTGCCATTGCTTCGAGTTTTCCTATTAATCCACAGGTAAGCCTTCAATTTTACTGGCCTCAATTTGATAAATAAATACTTGCAATTGAGGCTAAGTTAATTTCTACATTCAGGGGTGTGCGATTGACTTACTTCCACGTGGTGCACCCTGGGCAACATATACTCATGTTGCAAAAAAAGACTATCAACCGGCAGTTGACTTCTTACTTCAAACTAACATCAACCCAATGTATGCTATATTTGACTAATTCTACAGTACACACCTCAAATTTTTCTATCTTTGTGTCTGTCTCTTTTACATCTTTGAAACACTCTTTCGTTCCTATCCCCCCTCCCCTCTCTAATTTTTTTAACTTTGATTTTCCTCCCCTCTGTGAAGTCCGAAGACTGCTAGAGGGCTAATGACAACTGTCACAACGCCTGGTATTTGAAGTAAATAAATTTATACATTTAATTTTTGACTTTCCGTTTGTAGTTTGCGCAAGATACCATCCACTAAATCATTTTTAAAGGAATATATAATAACAAAATCATTAAACATTTTGAAATTTTTCCATGATATTCAGTCACGTTTATATTTGCAACAGAACCATAAATGCGCTTCCTACATTACTAGGCTCACATAAATTCATATCATGACATTGTCGGTCTTTGATGAATTTACTTCCAATATTTGCACAACTTTAAATTGAAAGGATTTCAGATCTTACTTTATTCTTTGTTGTATGTGACGGCTACTTTAGATGATAAAACTATTTTTTAATAAATTCCACTTGAATAACTACCACATCCTTTAATTTAATTTTCTTGTTTAGAAATAATTCATACATGTATTAATAAATCGGCTGCTTGCAATCTACAGAAAAATGTCAACTTTTTTGCGGGGGAGATTAAGTTTGATTATCTCGAAGTGCTAACGTTTGGAGTATGAATATCCTTACGTACAATTGATACTCTAAATGGTGGCCATAGAAAGTCCCAAATAACTGAATAGATTCAGTTATACATATTTACATATGCATATGGTGGTATACATGTCGTATTTTCTAAGATGCAATGCTAAAAGGATAGTCCACGAATCGTTGCATTGACCCAAACTTGAATGATTGAAACTTTCTCTCGGTAAAATATTGAAAGTCAAAAATTTCCCAACAGTGCACGATTTCTCTCTTTAGGAAACCAAAGAGGTAAAATAAGTTATTTTTCAATAATGCTACTGCTAAAGATTATCTCTGTATGCTTTAATTCTTAATCCTTTAGCGAAATTTATATTTTTTGTTTTTATAACAATTGATGCCTTTACAAATTAAGATTCGAGTTTTAAAATAAACTCAACTAACATTTTTTTAATTTTTTATTTTACAAATAAATGTTGATTAAATTACCAGCGTTTGTCCAATATGCAACTATGACCTTGGAAATCTTTGGCGTCTAGTGGGTACTTTGGATGAACGAAGGAGATATAGTAACCAAAAGCATGGGAATTCTTAAATAGTTACAAAATGATGCAAGAAGATCTAATGAATAGTATACAGTATGCATCTAATCTGTCTAGTCCTCACCCCAATTATCCATATGCTGCGACCGTTCCCCAACGCCATCCTGAACGACCAAGACCATCCAGTGCTCGAGATCCTGTTTACGCGGACTTATTAGATAGTTTATTTTATAACCAAACAGCCACTCCACAAAGTCGTCTTCAACCCAGCACTACAACCATCTTTGATGGGCGTGCTACATCAGCTGACCGCGGCTCTAATTATCCTGTTGGACCTAGGGGTTATCTGAATTCATCTGCCCAACGCTATGGTCGATCCGCCTATCTTCCTGGATACATTATTGATCAAACAACTTCATATCAACCATTAAATTCATGCATAACATCCACGCAGTCCATGGGAAACCGCAGGGCACAATCTTATGATGTGAATCTTGAAAGACAAGGCCTTTCGGAACACACTAATGCAATGCAGTCGACCGGTATAAACACAAATCCTGGCGGATACAATTATTATGGAAATGTTGGAAGTGAACGAATGAATGGTTTAGGCGGTGGTGCACCAATTATGAATCCTGTAATGGATTATAGAAATTTCTCCGGTGTTTCTGGCTATAGTGGATATGGTACAAATCTAGGAGGGAGTTCGGGGTTGATGACGTTTCAAAATAGTGCGGATGTTATAAGCCTTCAGTGTGAGTGCGTCAGGCTTAACCAAGAACTAGAAGTCACTAAAGAGAAATTGAATGCCTGTATGACAAGTATTCGTACCTTTTGGAGTCCGGAGCTTAAGCGTGAACGTGCAATGAGGAAAGACGAGAACGCTAAGTATGCCATTCTTGCAGATCACCTCCATCAACTTCAATTAGAAAAACAGGTATGCTGTAACAAACTAACTCATAATTAATCTTTTCTTTCTCTAAAATTGTAGTAATCATTTCCTTTATATGCTTATGGGGAAGAGAGATCGTTTTTTTTAATTCTGAGGATTAAATGTTTTAAAAAAGTAAGTCCTTTTACATGAATTAAATTCGTGCATTGATTAAAACAAAAAATAGTTTAAATGGAAAGTAAACGGAATTTTTAACGCTCATATAATTTAATAGTAGCTGCTATACACTTCGAACTCTGTTATCTGTAAGTATTTTCTTCATAATTGAGCGAGATGCTTCGATGCAAAAAATTTCATATCCGATATTTTACGCATTAAAGATTATTATATAATAAATTAAGGCAAGCTAAAGAATAATACAATTTAACACTCTCTAAAGTAACGGAAATTATGATCGAATGCGTTTAAAAATGTTGAAATAGCAAACTAGGTCTTCCTTTATCTAATTTCTTGGATTCAAATTTTACGCCCTTTAATTAATGGATAGTTCAATTTCTGTATGTCCAGTCCTTTTGACAGATTGATTACTTAATTAGGATTTTCGAATATATCACTTCAATGTCACTTTCTTTATGTGTCGGTAAATCTGGGTGGTAGACCCAGGTTGGTATCTCGAACGGGTTAGATCAGAAGAACTAACAATAACTCTTTGAAGCTGAGTTCACTCTAGAGACATAATTTCGTCCAGAAAGATGTAATTGTCTTTCATTAAAAAGGTAAAATTCAGTTTAAAACAAATTTTAACGTCAAATTTTTGGATACAAAAGGATTCTGCTTTGAAATAAAGTTACGCTTATCCATAATATCAGTTTGTTGAAAAGTCAGTCGGTAAAAGTGAGTGGAAATTAATTTTTTGCATTTCTTTACGTTGTGTTCAATAAATACAGTTGGAAAAAAAATAAAGTACTTTCCTCTTTTAAATTAAACAGTATTCACATGGTAAAGAAGAGAATATGAGGATTATGTACGTGTTGATACGGACACTATAATCATGCAGTTTTTCCCTATTTATCTTTCCTTTCCTCTCTCTCTCTCTCTCTCGAGTTTCAATTATATTTGGACCGTACAATTTAGTTACTCTCCACTACTGGCTTTTTGATTTGGAAACTGTGATCCACATATTTTTACTCCCACCTCTTCCTTGATGTGGTTTACAAGTGAATGGAATGATCAAAGAGGAAGTGGCGTTATTGCGCTTTCCCCAAATCTGATCGAGTTCATTGAATCATCACGGAAAGCTCACACTTAAAAATGCTCGAACAGTACAATCACGTAAATTATTCGTGCTTTTGCCTATTTTAGACAATGTTACAAGCTCTGCATAACTCCGATTCGGAATTGAGACGCGAGCGTGAAAAGAATGCTACTCGATTCAAAGTTGGACAAGATGGAACTGAAGTCAATGAAATCGAGGCGTTGAACAGTCGAATAGACGAGCTTACCTGTGAGAATCGTTTGTTAAGTAAATCGGTTGAGGAAGCAGAAAAGAGGTGTGTGAGTATGCAAAACAGCCTCGTAACCACAGAGGAGAGTTTGCGTCGTTTGGTTGAGGCTGTGAAGTCGGGAAAAGCGAATGCGGCCCAACAACAAGCCAATATACAACAGCAGCAAGGTGGCACCGGTGGGAAGACCGATCAAACTGGATCAGCAGTGACAGCTGACTCCGGCCTCGTTAATATTCGCATTGACCGACTTGAATCGGATAGAAAGGAAATTGAAAGACTTCGAGATCAGCTAAATGAGGCTTTTCAGAGGGAAAGTGAGGCGGAGAAGGCTCTAATCGAATGTGAAATGTCGCGGAGTCGTTTGAAAGATGTAAGTATTTGTTCTTCAGGTATATATTTGCTAACTTATTTATTTATTATAAAATAATAAAAAACACTTTTAGATTCTGAATATTGCAGACTGCGGTGGATTAATATCTTCATAGTCGCTCAATTTCGTTTGAATGCTAACCAATCAAAATATGTCGATTTTAACTATACGCTAAAAGATTGCAGGAATTATCCTATTACGAATTAAAAGTGTACTTGCTTGTAAGCCATTTTAAATTAATTATGGCCAATCAATAAATTTAAACTCAAAACTCACTTCCGTTTTTCTACTATTCAGCTAATGTGACGCCCAAATAAGCTTTCCGTTTCCAGTAAAATTGGTGTCATGATTTTGCTTTGAACATGGTTGGATGTATCTCAGGTAGAAACTTTATTTAATTAGTGGACTATTAAGTGTGGAAAACGGTAATGAAATGACCCCATTTTACATTCAAGTTTGTCCTTTACTAGCTACCTCAACGCCATTGTTTTAAGATCATGAGCTGATGAAATTGAAGCCTAATCATTGTGCCTTCATAACCCTGGAAAATCAATGAACTGAAGTGTCAAGATTGACCATAATGACTAAAATTTGGACCATGAGAACTGAATGTTATCAATGGGAATTCACCCAGCAATTCAGGGAACGAATTCTGACATTTGAATTATCCATTTTATAAGTATGATTAGATTCGAAACCAAAAATGGAATTGGAAGAAAATTGTTTGATGCCTTGTCACCTCTCTCAGCGCCTTCTCGATCCCCTCCTCCTGAATTTGTGTTCTAATTTCTATCAACCGATTTTGTATAAAGAATCTATATTTATTTTATAATAATAATAATAATCTTCTATGTGCTCCAAAGAATGTCATTATTCACATTATGAGCATTTATTTACAATTCTATGACACCAATGTTCATTATTCCATGCACTCTAAACGAACATTTTTTACTAGCTATCATTTAGTACTATAATTATTGATTTCCAAACCAATTTCAGAACCTATGATAATTTGCCAGTGGGGAAATTTCAAGCAAATTTTTTGAAAAGAAACTATTCGCTATTCATTTAACAGTGCTTTCATCCACTTAGCCAAAATCACTAAGGGGCGCTTTTAAATAGAACGCACGGCCCTACATAGGGTAATTTTGGCAAACATATTTTCTATCTACTTGTCTACCTTATTGAATAAAGCAATTAGTAGTTGGAGTACTTATTAAATTAACTTGCATTCATAGGATCTTTGCTAGAACCGTAGCGGATCTTCTGTAATTTAAAGCGAGGCTTAAATTGCAAAACATCTTTCCAAGGCAAAGCGCGCGACACGACACCTGCGTTTCTCCTCTTCACTGATTGGTTGGCCAAGTTGAGTAGCCGGCATTGATTTTGCCCAACTCATATGCATTTGCAGCGCTTCTGTTCACTGCGCTGTGGTAATACTTAAGTAAAATTCAAAACGTGCGGAGAGTTTATCTGAGAGAGTTTGGTAATATTGTTGGGTTCGGAATAGATTCGCACCTGGTGCTACTGAATAAATATCAAGAGGGGATACACATCGTTCATTCCTTAATAAAATATTTAGAGTTTGAAAGGACCCTCAAAATCATTTAAGTATATGGGATCTTTTTAAGTTATATTTCTCAAAAGTTTGATGATTTAGTATTCACTTGACTATTTTATCATTGATTTATTATTAAAATAACTCACAGTATCTCAAAAAATTCCCAATTTATAATTAATAAAGGTAGCTGAAATAAGTTAATAGAGTCCAGCGAATGACAAATAGCTAGTAACAAAGAGATGTTGAGGACAGCATCGAAGCAGGGAGAATGTCATACATAGTTTGATAATTGATTCGTTTGCTCAATGTTTACCAAGTTTGATGCTCATCTTCAAATAATAAAAATTCATAATCCTTTCCGTGGGTTGCGGCAAACGTCTGACTACGATATCAAGCCCTTGTTTATCTTTTTTAATTAATTAAGGAAAGATTAGTCTTGTCCTTTCAGTTCATTGTTCTTCTTCAAGTGACTGAAAAATCAATATGATCTTATTATATATTCAGCACAAAAGCGCTAAATATTCTTTAATTACCTGAGTTCAAGGTGCTTGATAAAAAAATTTAAGGAGGCGAATTATTAAACATTTTATAATTAGTTTGCTCCTTTATTCCAGAATTTAAATTAAAAAATAGCTAAAAACATTTTTCTCTATAAACATTTCATATTTTTAATAATTTTTACAAGTTTTCTCTCTTTTAAAACACTGGTCAAATATTCAAAACTACGCCTTTCGATTTCAATTGTCAAACGCCGTTTTAAATGTAATAGGACTATAATGGTTTAGTTGGTTTGTGTAAGGCAAAATTGAATTACGCAAACATCTGCAAATCGCCGATCTCATTTTTTTCAAATCTATTCTTCAACCAAACGGGCATATCTTCAACTTTGAATTAACCTATCCCACTCGTATCTTTAATGCAACCACTTGCTGCCTATTGATGGCTTCAATTAACACCCTTCATTTGTTCAGTAACAATGGAAATCTATAAAACAATTAGACGGCTATAACAGGGCCACTTATGCAATAGGTAGTAGCTGTTTCTACACCGAACAGTTTTCATCTCTGTTTTTGTGAAATAGCATTTATTGTAATTACAAAGTCAGCAATAAGCGAATTGAGATTCATTGGTATATTGCTTCATCTACAAAATGTGGTCGAATAGCGTTACTTTTAAAGTTGGCTTTGAAAAGCTCTCTTAACATCCAAAATGGTTAGGAGAGAAGAATCATGAAATCTCGATGTTGATAAACTACAATTGCCCTTGCTAGGAGTGCACCGATTGGCTTCGAAACCATGGTATTTGATTTCACAGACGGATAAGGGTGCACGCAAAGAAGTAATTTGCGAAAATATATCTCTGGAAAGGGTAGTTATAAATGCGTTATTTGATCTCTTAAATAACTATTGAAACAGCAATGAAGTTTCTTTTGCAATCAGGCAAATTGTTGATACAAGATTGGAACACATTACCCTAGTGGCATGAATTTCAGAATTGACACTCATTCGCACTTCGGGCTGCTGTACCACAACGCAGTTTATATTTTTCTTATTAATTTATCTATAAATTCATTTTTAATTCTAATTGATGGGGATTTAAATAGGAAAGATATACGGAAAATGTTTTACTTTAAAGTTCATTAGTAACTAACGTCATAATAATTTTACATATACAAATTCTCTCCAATTAGGAAACAAACAAAAGTATCTACAATTGTCACGCCTAAATTCCATGATAAAAATCTTATTTTCTGCTTATAAGTATTAATTTTAGTTAGTTTAAATTAGTGTATATTTCCGTCTTAATTATATAACAGCAACAAGATATTAACTAATCGTAAAAAAATGGATTTTCTAAATTTGGTTTTATTAGAAGTAAATAATATTGAAGAATTTTAGTATTAAATCGAACAATATTCATTCCTTTTTTAGGAACTTGAAAGCGTGGCACATGAGCTGAGTACAGTGAAACAAGAGAGTGAAAATTTGCGAATGAATATTCGCGAGGTCCAAACACTTCAGGCTGTCGTTGATACCAAGGTAAAACTAATAAAATCATCAGATTGTTTATTGATATCGCCAAATGGAACATTTTCTTGTAATACCCTCAAGCATGATCAAATATAATTCCTCAAAGTAATAACTTAATTCATTTGCCTGAAAATTCCTCCTTCTTATTTCACAATCTCCTCCCCCCACCTAATTTACATTATTTTCATTAAAGCATTGATTGACATTAAGCATTAGTCATTGTACATCTACTATTCGAACTAAAAATGGTGTCATTCTGTCCATTTGGTAAAATTGACATTATGCACACTGTTGGTAGGCTAATAAATGCGGTCAATCATGAAATGTATACTCTTATTCATTTAACAATATGAAAATATCAAGAGCACCATATCTCCCTGCTCTTAAGTGATTTTCCACAAAATCGTAGGACTTAAATCATAGCTTTCCTGAAGTGCTGAACCTATGTCCTTCAGATAACAAAGCGTTTGCTAAATAAGCCATCAAAACTTATAAGTTTGCTTTAGCCTTAATTTCATAAAGTAAATTTGGGATTCTACATTTTTCATGATGAAGAAAGCTCTGAGTTAGTACGGAGTCCAATTTAACCAGTCCAAATTGCTTCCAGGAGTCAAAGATCTTAACACTGGAAAATGAGATTCGACTTCTTGAGGATGAGATTGTCCGACTTCGAGACGAGGGAATGGCTACACCAACAACTTCTTTGAGCAGTGGCATCGAAGACGTCGACAGGACTCTAAATGCCTTCAGAAGCAACGAGCGTCTTCTAAAGTCAAAGGTGAGAAGAACATTTCAAATATTAAATCAAAAATTGAATCTTCAAGAAAAAGTAATAAGGTGATCGTATTTATAGTTACCTTGGGGCTTACATATGAGTAAAAATCCGTTTCATTAAAATTTATGTCAATTCCGAGACTAAATAATTTGTGAGAAACGCAAAGGATTCTCTTGGCAACAGTTTGTAAACGATTAGGTAAAAAAACATTAATTACCTTATTATGGTTATT
>UZAE01012465.1:0-40446 GCA_900617975.1 Rodentolepis nana | reverse complement strand
TTGCCCAGGGTGCACCACGTGGAGATAAGTCTATCCCACGCCCCATCATAATATGCGGAGTTTGTAGTCATTCTCACCTAAGTTCTACTAACTAATAAGTTCACGAACTGAACAACTGACTTCTTACCATTCAATATGAAAGGCTTTTTGAGTGGCTTTATACCTACCTTTACTCTACTTTGAATTCTATTTTAGCACTGAAGGCTGTATTAATTCCGTTTAACAATTTTGAATTTTGAATAATTGTATATATATAATTGCATATCCGTTAACACAAAACTATGAATGTGGTTGCGTAGCTAATTGCCTTATACGCTTATTTTATCCGATGTGTGTGTAGGTCGACTGGACCCATGATCGTTTGAATAACAACTAATGCTTTCTTCACGTGTTATTGTCTCACACGTGGGCTTCAAAATTATTACTTCCTTTTAGGCAATGTTCGTGGAACTTCTTTGAATGCTCTAGCTGGATGGACACCATTTGGTGGCCCTCTTTCACCCTCTCCCGCGGATCCTTCCACTGCTCCTGCCGGAGGCAACACCAATGGTTCTTCCAACGCAGTAACTTCTGCTGCTACCACTGGCAACAACAACAACAACAACAATAATTCTGAGGCCCAAACTACTCCAGACGTCAGTGATGCGAAAAATGTACGTCCAATATTGATTATGTCCTTTCTATATATATATATATATATATATATATATATATAATTCCTCTTGTTCTGCCTTGCTGTGAAATCAGATGTATTTATTGGTCAGAGAGGGCTCGTTTATGTACTTTGAAATTTCACCCAAGTTACCCTATGAAATCTTTGAGCAAGTTGTGTCCAATCGTAGACCGGTGGTAGCATCAGAACCAGACTATTAGGAAGGCAAATCAATTCCGATAAGTGATGGTTAAAAATTGAAATAGGCTAATAAGAAAGTTTTTTTGGATTTATTTGAGTTCTGCAATAACCGCTTTGGGCATATTTGGGAGAGAGTGCATTCTTTCGGTTATATCTCTACTATAAAGATAATCGTGTGTGTGGAGGTTTTTAAATCTGCTCTTTTTATTCAAGATCTCGAATTTTGATAACCAATTTAGATTTGTCTAGAATTCTCGAAAGCATACACCTAGAGATAGTTTAAGATTTAATGCCATCTTTATAAGTACAAGTCAATTAATTTTGATGTTTCTATCACAGGG
The DNA here is from genome assembly GCA_900617975.1 of Rodentolepis nana. Taxonomy (NCBI): domain Eukaryota; kingdom Metazoa; phylum Platyhelminthes; class Cestoda; order Cyclophyllidea; family Hymenolepididae; genus Rodentolepis; species Rodentolepis nana. The sequence goes on along the minus strand of UZAE01012465.1, from coordinate 39,252 downwards.
AGGAATTCATGTGACAGAGGTACAGCTAAGTCGTGCAATGGGTACCCTCTTGCGTCTGATTGCGGATGTGATGGCAGACCTTGTGAATCAAGACGGAGAAAATGCAGAAGAGGAGGGAGACGATATCGACAGTCATCTTCGTCGGTCTGTCTCCGCCCCCGTCCTTCTTACTCCCCCTGTGGGAATTCTAGTACCTCGTAAATGGCGTGCTCTCACTCGTAATAGAGGTGGTATGGTCCAAACACCCACTGGATGTATTCTGACTCCCCTCCGTTCTCTTGTTGTTGCAAGGCCTGCTGATAGTGTTGGTAGAGCTATTATCTGCGCTGGAATGGGATCTATCCTCGAACCCATCTGGGATTGGATCTCAGAATGTCTGTGTGATTTGGAAGTTCGTCTTCGGGCTCGGGCTACCTGGGATGAACCACGTTCAGATGTTTCCAGTGTAGATTTTTGCGGAGATCATGGTACGTTAAAGCCCTTCAAAAAAATCTGGTAATAAAAACTCTTAGTTGGTTCTATTTTGTTCGTCGACGAAAGTATGTCCAAGTGGCTAATTTAAGTAATGTTTCACTATGCCATGCTCGTCAAGCCTGCGCAGTGAAACTCTTTCCAAAAGTGCATCGTTCTCTTATCAATAAATGAAGGAGTGGACGAATTCGAAACCATGCGAATGCGCCCACGTTCACATTAAACTAAACTAAGCACGATCAAGGCGGTTTGTTGCTAAGCTTTGACCAAATTGATTGTCGAAAAGATTAAATGAGATGCAAGTTGCAAAATATCTGTAGTGAAAGGTCCGAATTTCAGTACTACTTTTCATCATCTGACAAGTATGACATATGAGTCGAAGCGTTCTATTGATGGGGTTCAATGGCCTCTGAATTCTTAAAAAAGCTTTTCACATCTTCTCTAGGAAAATCCAAGCCTCGCAAGGACAGTACCGCAACAGGATCTCATCAAAATGTGCAGTCTTCTCAAAATCAAGGATCCACTGTGGGTGCGACAGAAGCCGCAATCCTGATTGGTCCAAATGAAAGTGATAGTGTCGTTGCTATTGAAACCGCCACTGAAGGTGGCGGACCAATCAAGGGATCTGCAAATCGTGCACAAACGTTGAGCTATGTCATTTCACTTATGCGCTCACTGCACAATGAGCATGACTCGCATGCTCCAGCTGTGGATATCTCCGCATACAAGCATTCAGCTTACCTTCTGGATGCTTTTATCTACTTCTTCAGGGTTAGTGTACCTCTTTCTTTTTTTAACTCCACCTCAAACTATATACAGGGTGTCCAAAAAACTGCATACACACTTAAGATAACTGTGTGCTGTAACCGGTCCCATTTATTTGCTATGCCTAGCTTTAGAAAGGACTTGGAAGATGAGGGGTTTTAGTTTCAGCGAGGTGGAGCACACCCCTCACATTACCATCAAGATGTTGGGTCTTTCCTTAACGAAGTCTTGCCAAACAGGTGGATTGTACGAGGAGGTTTTGTTGAATATCCTCCCCGTTCATCAGACTTCACACCGCTCGATTTGTTCCCTGTGTGGATACTTAAAAACAAAGTCTACGCTACGAAACCTACAACTGTTATTGATTTAAGAGAAGCCATTGAGCATGAATGCGTCCAAATCCCAAGGGATTCAGCTCATGATGTGTGAGAGATTCCATTGCTTGCCGTTGTCAGCAGTGTCTGAATCAAAATGGAAGTCACTTTGAGAACAATGAAATTATAGTTGTAGAATATTTTCACGCTTTTAAAATAGTAAAATTCCTAATGAACCCCACGTTCACAATTAATTTTATTGTGTACGCAATTTTTTGGCACACCCTGAATTAGCTCTACTACTGGTGGCATGCAAACTGTAGGAAATTTTGTAAGTTTCTGGGAAAAAAATAGTAAATTCATTTTGCTCGAAGCTTTCTACTTTCGCCTCACCCAGCCACTTGCGGTCTTTTGTTATTAGCTGTCGCCAGTGAAACTTTATGCCGTTATGCCATGTTTGGCGGGGTTTTAATTTCATTCAACGCTTTTATCAAACATATCGGTGACTTAACGGTTAATGCAAAGTGGCATTGAGTTAGGTCAGTGTGTTTGAAATATCACACTCTAACTAATGATCTACCTAGTGGCTGATGGAAAATACCAGCCTTTCTCAAATGAGAGGACAAAGGTTACTTAGCTATTAGTAAGGAATGAGAGAAGGCTTTAGGCGGCACGGTTGTATCCAGTATCCTTCAACGTACTTTTTTAAAGGTCATTTGAGTCCTTAAACTTGAATAGGCAAAAGTTTTAAGTTTTTTATTAGGTGAAGGTTTTAAATCCTTCCGGATTACTTTCATTTTTGTTCAGGTGTTTGAAGGCACATGGCCTTCAGGACTTTCCCATCATCTTGTTCACCTTCGCGAATCGCTCACAGAGCGTATGCAACCGGACGATGAGTTCGGCCAATCGCAATCACTTCTCTTTCAAGGTCACCCATTGACTCAACGCACCCATTCCTTCTTCCGTCGGTCTATGAGCACTCTCTGTATAAATGCACCTCCGGTCGACGCCATTCTCAATCCAGCTGCCGAATCTCTGCCCCTTGCTGTTATGCCGCAAGTTCTAGAGCCTGAGACTGAGCGCAGCACTTATTTTTCTGTCGACAAGTAAGATTTTCTCTCTTACCATTATTCCCTTTTTCCCACCTTTCATATTATTTCCTATATTTTAGGACTGATAAACTCTCCTTGGATTTCTCAAAGCTTGAAGGAGAGGAACCTAGGCACCAAAATTGCTCCCGAATTGGAAACAATGCCGATTTTGAACAAAGAAGTGCGTTCTGAGTGCCCTCTACTCACCCTCTACTGAATTATTTTAAGTAGTTTGCTAATTCGTGTCTTTTTTATTCTAGTTACCTGTGGGGGAGAATTTTTGGACTCTGTGTGCCATAGTGGATCCACGATGCTGCGTTGGAGTCGCAGTTTGGATGCCTTTGCCAACGCCTTCTCAAATGACATTTCTATTGAACCACGAAGTTATATGGTTGAACGGTTGTCTTTCACTACTAAAGAGGCCCGGTTCCGCAAGGACATGGAAAGACTCCGATTATGCACCAAATATGACTTATCCCTAGAAGTATGCCTCCTCAGCTCTTTTATTCATTTTCACTTTTTCAGTTGAGTTTGATTTATAATCCGAGAGAGGTAATTAAGTAAAAATAAGAATTAGGTAGGAGTAAGGTAATTTTATTGCTTTTGTCCGCTATCAAGAAAATAGTGCAAATTTTCGCTCAAGATGATCTGTCTGGACAGAGGAGAGGCTCATCAGCGTTGGTTAAAAATAGAAGTTATTTCAGGACATCAACGGAGTCTTCTGAATTTCTTGTTCATCCATTTTCTGCTAATTGCAGGCCTCCTGGTATTTTGATACCAGAGGCTTTCAAGTTGGTCTGAAATTAAATTTTTAATTGAAATCAAGCCGATTGAGTATAAATTATAATTTTTCGAGCAGAAATGTTGCATTTTCAATTTTACTCCTCGCATATTCTCTTTTTTTTCTACCCTCGTTTCTGCAAAAGGAGGCTTTTCACGAAATTTCTTAATCTTTGACGTTTTTTGTCATTTAATATATCTTATTACTTAAAATCATCGAGCAGTATTTCACCGGCCTATTAACTAGCGTCATGATTTTTATTGAACCTTGGTTTTGTAATTATTTGCTTCAACCTCTAATTAGTACAAGATTTTGGGGATTTGTGATTTGTATATCGTAAGAGTATTGTTGAACCTTTTAGGCTCTTGCTTTAATTTGCTCTCACGTTCTCGCTTACAGATTGATCGTGACCCATCAGCTCTAATTCTAAATACTGCAACTCAACTTAATAATGAACTCTCAAGTCGTTTGGCCCAGTCCGCTGTCTATGGCAACAGTTTTCTTATGCGTGATTCAGCCAGTGTAGCAGACCTTCTTCGTTTCCATCATGAGACTGCTACAATTGCTTCTGGTACAATCAATTCACAGGTGCCCTCCAACCTTCTTAATTTACCCTCCTCATCCTCTGGCATTCCAATTCTTCTCTCTCGTCGAGTGAAAGTAGTTTTCCGGGGAGAACCTGGTGAAGGGTCAGGTGTTACCCGCTCCTTCATCTCTTCCTTCGCTGAAGCTGTCACCGCCGACGCCCGTCTCCCGGACCTGTCCCTCCTCTATCCTAGTACCATTAGCAGATACGCTCATCAAGGTTAGTTATGTCAATAGTTCAATGGAAGTTGGAGTAATCGGTTTCAGCTCCAATTTGTATACTTCTTCCTTTATTTCATGCCATCACACCCTCAGAAGCCCTTATTAATGCTCGCGCGGCTACTCAAACTTCCCTGATGGCTGCTACATCTCGACTTTTTAATCGTCTTAGACTCCCTCTCTCATCTAATTCTAATTCTACCGCCTTCGCTTCTTCCACAGCAAACAACGCGGCCACGGCCATGACAACTACGACTGGGAGTGGTTCCAACATCACGCAGGCAACTAACACGTCCTCTTCGTCTGCAGCTACAGTAAGCAGGTCGCGTCGTTCTGAGGTTCAGGCTGCTAGAAATCACCTACGACCCCCCTACACCTCTTCTATATCCATTAACCTTGCAACACCAAGGAATACTCAATCCGAAGAGCTGACTGAATCGAACATTTCCTCTGAACCGACTGCAATGTACGTTTGACATTGATATAACGGTCAAATACTATCAGATCAAGGTCATGGTTCGCCAGCATTTTAAATTGGTCAAGAAAGCGAGACCTTTTATACGAGTATTTGAAATGACTTCCCTTCGTCATTTGCGTCTGCCAAGTTAGAGGTCATCTTTTCGATGCTCCATGACGCGATCGGTCAACTACACTTGTTAAGTCTGTTAAAGATGAATGCGTTAGTGTTCAGGCTTCTGATAGAAGGATCCTTAGAATATGCCTTCATTTGGCCCTTTGTGAAATGTTCGCAATCGTTTTCATAATGGTGAATTTTAACGGTTCAGTTTCTAACTGATTTTATGATGATTCCAGCTTCAACTTGCACTAATTAGGTCGTTGAAATTCTTAATTGCGATCTATGATACGGAATTTTTAGTTTATTGTCCTAGGCTGCACTTCTAATATGGGCTTCCGTTATTGTTTAATGAAGCTTTCAGAATGTCGTAAACGAAAATTTTTCCATCTAATTAAGGATCTAGATCTTTTCTGAAAGATTTATAAGCATTTCTGTCCTAATTGTGCCTCGTATCTTAAAGTCGTCGTAGATTTCTATTTTAAGTGGGAATTTTTTGCTGTAGATCTATACCGGTAGCCACGACAGAAACGGTCGAAACCACAACAGCTCCCTCTGCTACTGGAGTAAGTCCACTTGATGGCCCCGAGCGAGATCCTCTACTCTGGCAACCAGGTCACAGTGGCTTCTTCTCTCCTCGTGGAATTCCTAACAATCTCCCTTCCGACTCTCCTGCTTTTCGTGCTAGGATGGATCTCTATCGGTAAGTTTCTTGTCTCTTGATAAAATTGTGAAATTCTTCAAACTGTCTCAATTTCAACTGCTTCTCCTAATAATAACCCCCTAGGTGTATTGGACGAGTGGTAGCCCTGTCTCTTCTTCACTCTGAAATCTGCCCAATTAGTTTCAATCGCCATGTCTTGAAGTATATACTTGGTCGCCCTCTGTGTTGGCATGATTTTGCTTTCTATAACGTCGATCTTTTCGAGGGCCTTCGTCAAGTCCTCTTGCCCGTAGTTCGTGGAGAGGTAGGTGGTGCTTCTACTTATTATCATTCAGTAATTGAAATTCTATTTGCATTCGTACTAAATGCAATTTCAGTAGTTAGGATTATTTGTGATGCTTTGTTCCTTTTTTTATTCTAGAATGCTGATATTGTTTCTGACTTTTGTCTGAATTTCTCATTGGCCCTTGCGCCTGAAGAAGGTGGAAATGTGACGAACTCAGCTCTTCATTTGCATCAGCTTGTGACTGGAGGTGATGGCATTGATGTCAACGCGGAAAAGGTCTTTGAATATGTAAAACGCTATGCTGAATTCAAGATGCTTGATGTTGCAAAGGATGCTCTTGAGGTTTGTTTTAAATTGTTACACTAAGTGAAATAGCATCGTTGTTAAGGCGTTACATTATAATGAGCTAAATGAACCACATACATGTACTAAATGCTAGTCGATTGTCAGTTTGATTTTTCCCCATTTTTATGTTTACAAGATATAATTTTGGATTACTATTGATTTTATATTAATTGCTTGATTCATTCATGATTTCATCATTGAATGATGCCTTGTTTTGTAAGTGTAGTAGTATCTGCCGAAGTAAAAAATTTTTATTTGCTCGTTTCATTGTTTCCCATCTATGTACTTACCTATCGCACTTTCATTTTAATTGCTTGATCGTCTATGTGGAAGAAATTAGACAAGTTCTCTTACAGAATTGAGACTTTAAGGTAAATATCAACAGTGGTCCTTAAAATTACAATACATTTGTGGAAAGGAACGAGGTAGATTTTTGTAAAGCTGACTTTACCAATTTTACAACTTAATTTAGCAAGGCGGGGTGGTGTGTCAGAGAATCACTCCTTTGGAAAACTCGCGTTGTTTGTCAAAATAGTAATCAGTTACATCGACATTAGTCCCAAATACGCAACTTCTTTATGAGTCAGGCGAAGCTGCAAATCTAATTATCTTAGAAACTAAAAGGATGCAACTTCCTTCCCCCCCCCCACATTGTGGAAGATCAAAAAAACTCGTAAAGGAATGATAGATGTGAGTAGCAAGATAACGAACTTCGAATTAAGAGGAGTTGGTATGGACAGTTGGGATGAGTATACCTTGAGTTATCGTATGTGTACTGTGGTGATTTTCAATCGCTGAATGTGCTGCTGAAAATGTCGATCATATGAATACGGACTCTATGGCCACTTTTCATTTTTTTCAATACGTCCTAATGTCTTTTAATGATGAATCGAAAATCCAACTTCTTGCATATTTTTTTTATTTCCCATTTAGCAAATCCGTTTGGGTGTGTTTGACGTCTTACCAGCCAATGCTCTTGACGGTCTTACTCCCGAAGACCTACGTCTGCTTCTCAACGGAATTACTGACATTGACGTTGATATGCTGAGCGGTTATACAACCTTTATTGACGAGTCTAATTGCGGTGCCGCCTTGACAACTGAAGGTGGTGGCCAACAAGGTGGTGGTGGCAGTGATAGTGGTACTGACTATGGTGGTGCAACTCCCAACATTTCCAATCCCGCCAAAGATCGGATTGAGCGTCTGAAGAGGTGGTTCTGGCATGTGGTGAGGGGAATGAATCCACGTCAACGGCAAGATTTGGTAAGTCGTCTTTTGTCGTTAACAAGTGGTAGGTATGATTGGATTATTTGTGGATGTGAGACGAAGGCGTAGGGCTCTGAGCACTCGCTAATTAAAAGTAGTCATGATATGTGATGCACCTCTCTCCAATATTAGCCTGCAAGATGGCTTTTCTCCAGGGCCTGTGAGAATTAGGGATATTGGCAAGGATGGAATCATTTCGAAAAATGACAATCTGTTACAATTCTGTTGCGGAAATATTTGTAGCCTCTTAAAATTGTGCATATATTTCATGGGCGTATTAATTTTTTTCCTCAGCTCTACTTCTGGACGTCTTCTCCAGCTCTTCCACCGAGTGCTTTGGGTTTTGAGCCCTCTCCGACTATCGTGATTCGTCCAGCTGATGATCAACACTTGCCAACCGCGAACACGTGCATCTCCCGACTCTACCTGCCTCTCTACTCCTCTCGACAAATTCTGCGCGAGAAACTCCTCTCTGCCATTGAAACCCGTTCTTTTGGCTTCGTGTAGTCGTGTTATGTCGTGTTTGAAATATTAATAAGGGATTCGCGCTGTTATAATTTTGTCTTCTTTTCCATTTGGATGATGGGTGTGGAAGCTTTCACTTATCCGTCCATTTAACTGAGTTGGGGAGAAAAGTAACCTTGACACAACTTCGAGCTCTGAGGCAAAATTTCGTCATTGCTGGGATTTTACAACAAATCGTGTCTTGGGATTCTTTGTATTTTACTTTAGTTGGGCATTACCTTTGTTAGGTTCTGGGTGACAATGGTCTAACCACAGTGGGCTTAAAGTTAACTCCTTGCAAACCGTCTTAGAGAGGCAGTTAGACTACTACCAACTTTCCCAAATGGGGAACTTAAGAGTTTTGTTGGACAAACTTGGTGGAATGCGAGTAGGTTGCATTTGAGTGGAGGATAAAGTAGCATTGTACGAGGTCTTAGCCTTCAAGAGTGGGAGTTTTCAAACCTCACATTTCCTAAACTTTTTTGGCAGCAGTGGTAAGTGTGCACGCGGGAAATGGCAGAGTTTTAGGTGATTAGTTAATGTTAGACCTACAGAGCAGAAATTTGTGGATTTTCCATTCGTTCTCTTTAAGACCTCAGCTGCAAGATTAATTTTGTTCATTCATGTTAGCAGGAACAGAGAGTCACGAGGGCACATATTCGACATTATGCACTACTGGAAAAAAGAAATTCCTCAGGATAGGGCTGAACAACTGGGAAGATTCCACTGCTCTTCGTGGGATCAACCGCATGCCCCCGCTTCGCTTTAATTTGTGACAATTCGCTTTCCGTTTGATTGGAGTTATGAATAGATTTGTATCCGGCCTTGAAACACTGGAACTAAATTGAAATTATTTTCCGGAATCCATACCCAATCATTTATGAATTGAATAAGTTACTATTATTTGAATATCTAGCCGATTTCGGTATTATTTATGCGGAGGTGGTGAAATTGCATTGATCTGCGGAAAATTCTTCTAGTACTTGTAGCTCGAATTGTTGGCATAGAAAACACAAAAGCCGGTCCATTGGCAAGTGCTTTGCTAATCAAGAGGTTTAATAACTAGACAAAATCATGGAAATGCTTTTTCAATGGTCAATAAAATGAGTGGATCCCATCGAGATTCAATTATTAATATCAAATGGCAGGCGTTATGATGGTAATCATTAGCCCTTTAGTCGACTTCAGGCTTCACAGAGGAGAAGGAACATCAAAGTGAAAAAAAGTCGAGGCAAGGGGGGGGGGAACAGAAGAGTGTTTCAAAGACGAAGGTAGAAAAAAAGGTGAGGTGAGTGCTGGGGAAGTAGTCGAATATGGCATACAGTGGGGTGATGGTAGTTTGAAGTCAGAAGTCAACTGCCGGTTAATAGACTTTTTGCCGTATGAGAATACGTTGCCCAGGGTGCACCACGTGGAGGTAAGTCTATCACGCACCCCAGATTCAATTATTGAATTCTTTTAAATTCGGCGAATGGAAGCTTCGTGAAACATGCATTTAACAGATGAAATAATTTTGACAACAAGCGATGACAGGGCATACGCTTGTTACATAATAATAAAGCCTATAAATTTCATTAGATATGAAGTATACGAGTCTTCTCCAACAATCGATAGGCTGAATTAAAACACTAAAAGAGAGGACTGTCGGAGTAGGAAGATTGACTGAAGTTAATCGATAAAAAAGCAATTTCTCCGTTCACTACCAATTTACTTGCAGCCAAGCGGGACTAGCACTCACACCCAACCATTATCAAGTGAATATGGGTTTTATTCCCTAGTAAAGAGAGGGTATAGAGAGAGCGCAAATACCTAACTTAAGAGCTGGTTGGGATAAATGCGTACTTGACTGTTGGAAGTGAAGGGGAGGGAAAATGAGGCACCTAGTAGTAACAATTTGAAGTGGGGAGAGAGGGATTTTGCGCTCGCCAAGCAATCTATCCTAAATTATCGCCTGACACGTTGGATAGATTCGTTGTAGGCCCCATACCAGAAGACAGAGCGACCCAGTAAATTAACACGAACGAGTATTACATCATCTTTTGTCAACCATCCAAAAGACCACTCAAACTATAATCCCATATGTGTTGGAAGTAGGCTCACAGTCAAGCAAACACGTCTTTGGGCAGAGTGGACTAATGATTCAACGAAATTTGGAGGCACTGAGACTATTGGCTTGATCGTAAGTCGCTATCGTTCATGGTGCAATAGTTGGACACTATTTTTGTAAGCCGTTTACTTACTTCTCCATACCTCCACATTTTTGCATAATATCGATTCTCTGCTCATTCATGTTCAATTATCTCTTCTCACTGATGTGCTCTAATAAAGATACATTTAGACAGCGTCTTCTACAATATAACCTCATTGTCTCCTTATTTCCTTTTTGGGCTAGAAATAACTAAGGCAAGTCATGTCACTCATCATACTTAAGATGGTTCTCCGAATTGATAAGGCCTTTGTGCAATGTCTTATATTTGGGATGTGGGGTGTGTGATAGACCTACCTCCACGTGGTGCACCCTGGGCAACGTATATTCCACCACTCCACAGTACTCACCTCACCTTACCACTTTCTCTATCTGTATGGAGAGGCAAAGAATCGAGTCAATTAGAGTAGACAACTCTGAGATGGACTAAGTGGAGAGAAGCAAATTTGAAATATAACTTTATTAATACAGTAAATTAATGACGTATACATGGGAAAGGGTGGTTTCCATAGAAAGACTAATTGGAGAAGCCTTCTTAGGTGAAAAAATCTCTGATCCAATTAAGAATTTATTGTCTCCTCTTCTAAAGTATCAGTTACCACCTTGGATGCGTTTCGAAAACATTTGACACGCTGTGTGGTATGTACCCCGAATTTACTAGCAGAATCGTGAAAAATTGACACAGTCTTCTCTCTATGCAACCAACCGTAAAGACTCTGCATCGTTTTAGTCAGACCCGCAAGAAGTGAAGTGAGACAAACGTCGCTAGCTTGACGTAACAACACGGTCTGATCTTCTAGGTCGTAGACAGAGTTATTAGTGTTATCACCAAACGGACCGTTAGAAGATACTACTTGGGGTAATCGAACAAGAAGAGCTCTAATTTCCCGCAATCTGGCGTGGTTAAAGGGCAACTCCCCTCGCATAACTGCATCTACATAGTCTCGAAGTACATTTAGACGGTTTGAAAGCATTTGAACCGCTTGGTGGTTTTCTTGTAACGTCTCGGCTGTTTCAGAAAGCTCTTTAGGTTTTGATAAATTTTTGTGAGACGCGGTGGTAGATACCCCTGGAGCATCAGTGGTATCATTTGTGCCCATGTCAGCAGTGACTTTTGCAACATCAGCAACACGAGCCAAGAGGTCAATTCCAATACTTTCGATAGGATCGTTTCCAACTTTAAAGGTAACCTATAATTCACGTAAATATGAATTCACAAAGAGTACAGAGGTGATATTATAAAAATGTACCTGTTTAAAGTAAACTTGACAATGGCTGTCGATGCCTGATTCGTAAAGACGGAAAGGAAGTCTCTCGCAAGTCTTATCCAAAGGATCCAGAATCAGTATATAAGGACCTTCGAATCTTTCTGAGAACTAAAATTTCAAATATAAAAAATTGGACAGCTAAAATACCTGAAAATGAAAGGACTTATTTTCCTCAGTCAACGATCTTCCGTTAGTATACCAGCCAACAATATCTAGACCCTTGTAAAGTTGTTTCACTTTTTCAGCACGATCAATTAAATAATCCATATCTATGGCCATTTCATCAACAACCATTTCAAATGTGTTGTGGATCTATTAAATTTATTTTACTACTTATATCATTAATCTACCTCAACATCACGTCCATTGTGTTTGCCCAAAAGACCACCATAAGCGGCCGCGTTCACAGAGTCATAAATTAATTTTAAACGCATCCAATGCTCTGATGCATTAAGCAGAACCAAGGGGTGAATAACTACGGAAACACTGTGCTGATTTGAAGTATCCACAAGAGGATCTGAATCTTCAACTACCTCCATTTCAAGAGAAACTTGTGAATAACAAAGTCGATGATATGTGTTCTTATATGGCCTTGATTTTCCATCATCAGCACATGAGGTCAATTATGATGCGCGATTTATAACGTTACAGTATTTTTGTCATTTTAATACTAAGTCAAATAAATCACTTATTATTACAAATTGTAATATCGCTTGTTGATAACCACTGAAGATTATTGTTGATAAAAAGCTAGCTATTTATCGTAATTACTGGTAATGCTAAAACACGGCAAAGGTTAAAGTTTATTTTAACTAAAATTGTTTTATGTAAATTCAAATATATCTCCACAATCTTTAAGGCTATATTTTCTCTTCAATATCGAATTTTTACCTACCATATACACATAATAGCCAAAGATGAAGTAACATATAGAGATATATATTGTAGTAAGAAAATTCATTCTCTTTATCGTTATAATATTATTTGCCTAATATGTAGATATTTTTCCAGTATATTTCAACGTTTAACTCAATTTGCCTTCTGAAATCATTTTTAGTATTTATGAAATATAAACAAATATTTAATGCATCAAAACATGTCAAGATCTATTTGGAGCTGCTTTAGTAATTAGTTGAAATATTTCATCCTTGCGCCCCTTCTTAGTATGTGTTATGTTATCATACTTCGCAAATTTCTAGTGATATTTACAAGTATATATATATATATATATATGTATATATCTGTATATATACGATCAAAATCTTACTGCAATATGCCATGTTTAGGCAACACAAAACTAGTTCAATTTCAGCAGTATGGAAAAATCAAGTCATGTCATAGCAAAGTCAAATGCTCTTTACTAAAATGTACTATGGATAAAGATTTATGTTATTTCACATTGGATTGAAAATACATTTTTCCACAATAAATTGATTATTTTCCGTTTGTTAACCCGTTCAAAGTTTAATGGAACAAATTAGTTAAACGAGATACAACAATAGTAATATAAATTAAAAATACGAATGTAAGCTTATTTACTGAAGTCATCTGATTTATGGAAAAAGAAAAAATAGTCAAGACTATCAGAATTTTAGTTTAGTTTGGAGGCACAAATATTGAAGATATCAGACCATTTAAAAATCAAAATTAAGATTATCTTTTTCTCTTCATTGTGAACCACCGAAATCTAAAAATATTATAAAATTAACACTTCAAGACTGATAATGTGATGTTAAAAACTAGACGATTATAGGTTGAAAATTAATAATTTATTAAATTTGTAATTGATAGCATTTGAAATAAGAGTTAAACCACAAGTTGGATTTAACCATTAATATTTGTCTTATGTGAATTATTCGACATTACTTTTTATAGTTGACGTTTAAATAAAATTTTGATAACGGTCCATTCTTATCATGTGTAAAAATTTCACATAGCTTTAAGAAAGAGTTGCATATAAGTAATCTCTAAATAGAACATGATATATATTTTGCTCTCTGTTGATTTTATTACGCAGGCTCATCGTTAAAATATATCATATAAGTACATTTAACATATAACAAATATATTTTCAGGTATCATAAATTTAAAAAGAAACAACAAAAACAAAGAAATAATCTGATTTACAGTAAAATTTAAAGATCGAATATAATTTGCTCTAATAAAAGTGGGGAATGAATGAAAAATGGTTCCTAAATTGAACACCCAATACAATTACTTTTTCAGACTAAATTGTTATTTTATGCAAAAATCAGTTAAATAAATAAAATTAAGGAAAAAGAGAAACTTTGATTATCTTTGAATGTCAATTAAATTAGACATTTGAAATAAATTTTATAGGTATTGTTTGAGTCTGCACTTTGTAACTTGTGCACTCACTTTGCTCTAACATGGGTAGGTGGCGGTCTCCTCTTTTCACGTGAATTTATTATTTTCTTACCAACTATGAATTTTTGTTGTCTTGTAATCGTATAATTCGTTTAATGAATGCCGTAGAACTATCGAATTAGTTGTTTTTCGTGTTTAGGAATTGCACGGGATAGGATTCACAAGAGGAGTAAGACCGGTGGACGCCGTGAGCGTAATCGCAAGAAGAGGAAGTTCGAATTGGGTAGGCCTGCGGCTATGACAAAGCTTGGCCCTAAGAGGATTCACTCTGTGCGCGTGCGTGGTGGTAATATCAAACTTCGCGCAATGCGTCTTGACCAGGGCAACTTCAGCTGGCCCTCTCAAGCTATTTCACGCAAATCTCGTATCATTGACGTTGTTTACAACGCTTCAAACAACGAGTTGGTTCGTACCAAGACCTTGGTCAAGAACGCTATTGTTCAAATTGATTCTGCTCCATTCCGTCAGTGGTATGAAGCCCATTACCTTAAGGAACTTGGTCGTCATCAAGCAAAGGGTGGCAAAAAGGTTGAGCCAGTGGAAAATGCCGAAGAAGATGTCCTTCTCAAGAAGCGTAGTGCTTCAGCGATGAAAAAGTTTGAGGCCAGGCAAAAACTCCCACAGGCCAACTTGTCCGACCATCTAAAAGAGCAGTTTATGTCTGGTCGTCTCTTGGCCTGCGTGTCTTCTCGTCCTGGTCAGGTTGGGCGTTGTGACGGTTATATTCTCGAAGGCAAAGAATTGGAATTCTATTCAAGAAAGCTTAAGGCTAAGAAGGCTAAGTAATGTATAGCTTGTAATAAAGTCTACTGGGTATTTGATATTGTTTTTGTTCCCTTTTAAAGGAACCGTAAGTGGGTGATTGCAGAGTCATAGCTCCTGATCTGATGGTTTAGACCAGGTTTAATACACTGCAAAATTTATATCTGTAGTCATTTTTGTGATTTCGGATTACATCGCTTCAATTTCTATTGGATTTATGATGAGTTTACTAATTGTGTTGGCTTTGCGATTGGGTTTTTACTTATTCAGATTGTCGAATTGGGTTGTTTTCGGTAACAACGTGAGTGGTCTATGCAAGCGGGGGCATCTTTGAATGCGTACTAATGTATTCCTACCAGATGATTTCCGGATTCATTACGCGGAATTTTACTGATTTCCTGGATGTTCTGTTCGTAACATGATTAACTCCATAGCATTATATTTGGGGACTTGCATGTTGCTGCAGTACACTATGTTTCCACTTATGGTTTTGGGGAATAGATCAGCTAGAATTAACCATGGGCAAACGTGAGGGTATTTCACGTTCCAAATCTGTACTGGAGTATTCTTTTATATCCAAAGGTAGGAGCATGTACACATTAGAAGTAACAGGGCAAACCTATTGATATTCCAGATTATTCTACTGTTATGAGGAAATCATATCCAGAGCTGGCGTGGCCTTTACCTTGGAGCAAAATTTCGCTTCCTCAAAAATCAGCTTCTTTGGAGGAACATGAGTATTATTCAGAGTTGACGGAAACGTACTGTTGCAACTATTGGGATACATGAACAATCGAATTTTGTTAAGTCAGTTAATTAAGGCAATTTCGCGCTTATCCGAAGCTTTTCTCACGAAGGATATATCCTAAGTATTCAAAAGGGTTTTATAGGGAATATCCATTTCTCAGCGTTCCTTCTGATTGCCGCCAACAGCAACCAAGTTGTATGGATATGTAGCAGTAGACGGGAGGCCTAGTATCACCCTATTCATTGCTTACCTTGATGGTCGGTCAGACTTGTGTGACTTCGAATAACTTATTAATAGGTTTATTTATTTATTACATAAAGTGGTAGTTATCGTTAGCCCTTTAGTTGACTTTAAGTTTCATAAAGAGGAGTATCAAAGTCACAAAAGTCTCTGTGGGGGGNAAATAAATAAATTTAAAATGGCAGGCTTTGTGATACTTATCATTAGCTCTTAAACTTTTGACTTCAGCTTCCCCCATGTGTGGGGGGGGGGGTACATATATAGCAGTCAATTAATAGCAGATCATTAGCAGTCTTCTTGCTTCCCAGTATCTCTGGCTTTCCGACGTTGTCTTTAGGGCTGGACACCAAATCAGGTGGGTCTTCTCCATTTCCTCCTGTAGGCTACATAGGGGGGCATGTGGGTTGAGTGTATACTCCCAATCTGTGAAGGTGTTTTGCCAAGCAATCGTGTCCGGTACGTAGTCTAAACTCAGCAACGCCTTCGATTCTTGGCCAGTCGGGTATGTCGGAGAGTGCCACTGTCCACTGTTTCTCCTTTGTTCGAGCTTTGAGTTCGTTGAACCTTGAGGTCTGGAATTCTCTCCTGATTAAGGCCTTCATTGTGTGGAAAGACGTCGGCCGGTCCATGCATTGCAAAATCGTTGTCCCCTTCTTAGCAAGTGTGTCAGCAATCTCATTGCCTTTAATGCCACAGTGGCCAGGAATCCATTGTAGGACCACTGTTTTGTTCTTCACTCTCAGCAACTGATAGTGTTTTCCACATTCGTTTATCTCTGCTTCCAATTGGGACTATTGCTGACTGTGAGTCCGAAAGTATCACCGCTTTAATGAATTTTGTATCCAGGCAACATAATTGGCATAGTGCTTTCCTAATGGCCTCTATTTCTCCTTCGAATGCGAATCTATTGTGTCCCGCTGCTACGTGGAGAGAGAAGAGTTCAGAATAGACACCTGCACCAACGTTTGCTTGGTTTTCTATGTATGACCCATCAGTGAAGACTTGGAGCCATTGATCTGCAGGATAGTTGGCATTGATTGTCTCAAGGGCCAGTGAGCGCATTTGTTGTGGGGGGCGGGTGCTTGATTTCCTGAAGAAGTCAAGCAGTTGGGTGCAACACACATCATCAGTGTCTGCTAATAGGTTCATGGGTAGAGGGAGGCTTTTTGGTTTGTCATCGATTTGTAATTCTTTCTTCAGTTCTATGGCTTTCTGTATTAGACCAGATTGCGTTTTCAGATGTCTTGGTCCATTCTAATAGGTGCTGAAGAACTTATCCATGGGAATGCGCAGTAGTTTCTCATACAGGATCAAGGCCTTTTCTTTGATAAGGGAACGTATTGTGGTGCTTCCTGTAACTAGGAACATTGCATCAATGGGTGTTGATTTTATCCCTTTAGTAATTAGTCGTAATGCTTGGTTATGTGCCTTCTCGAGTGGTTTGAGAATCACCTCAGTGACTGTAATGAGTGGTGTTGAGATTTGAGCGTGCACAGCCTCATACGCTACCAGCAAGACGCTTCAGTACATTCAGTCTATTGGAGACTCGTTCTGCTATTTTAGCTATGTGAATTTTCCATGTTAGCTTGGTGTCAAACGTCATTCCGAGATAAGCGAACTCATTGGTGTTTTCTATGGTAGTATCCTTGTACCTTAGAAGCGGTTTTATGCTGTGACGGGTCAAAGAAAATGTTTGGAATGCAGTTTTCGCGGTGTTGATTATCATTCCATTGTTGTCGCACCAGTTTGCTAGTAGTTTAAATGCACAATTTAGGGCACTTTCTGTCCTCTCCTGAGCGTTTTTCTTAGGGTCGAAATACCATAGAACAAGATCATCTGCATAAAGTAAGCACTTAACGCCCGTGACTGTCTGTACCAATTCGGCTATGTCATTGATGAAGACATTGAAAAGAGTGCAGCTTGTGACAGCTCCCTGTGGAAGGCCTGTTTGCAAAAGATTGGATTTTGATAGAGCATTTCCATATTTGACTTTACATGATCTTTGTCCGATGAATGATTTTATCCATTTTAGCATGTTATGCTTAATACCAATCTTTGCCAATTTCAGAGTTAGGTTCACTTTCCATACTAAGTCATATGCTGATTTGAAATCGACGAAAACAGCAGTAAGAGTATTTCTTGCATCAAGGGCATTTTTGATGTGTTGGGAGAAAGTGGCTACTTGTTAGTTAGTTGATCTTTGTGACCAAAAACCTGCTTGTTCACTCTTAAGAATATTGTTGGTCTCAAGGAACCAGGTGAGCCTCCTGTTAACCATTCTTTAATTAAGTTTAGCCAGCACGCATGTGAGGGAGATAGACCTATATTTGCTAGAGTCTTTATCCTTTTGAGGTATTGGTGCTACTATGGCAAATTCCTATTGGTTATGTACGAGACTGGTCTCCCAGATTTTTGAACAGCATCAGCATGGTTTCCTTGGCTTTTAGTTCCATTTTAATTTGAAATTCCGGATGAATACCGTCTTCGCTAGGAGACCTCTTGCACTTGAGCTATTTTATCGCAGCATTAAGTTCGCAAGGTCTGAATGGTTCAGAAAGTACATTCGCAGCATTAAGTTCGCAAGGTCTGAATGGTTCAGAAAGTACACTATTTGGTGTTGCTATGTCTTTCTTAATTTTACCAAACTGTCTTACTTGCATCTTTAAATCTCTTGAAGATTTTCTGACAAAAGGGTTTTTCTTTTGCTTGTGGGAATAGAATCTCGCAAAGTAGTTAGCTATTTCGGTGTCGGTGGTAAGCAATTTGCTGTTTAAGCGTATTGGTTCTTTCCTGGGTCTTTCTCTGTTGTTTTGGAGGTTGCCCAGAAATTTGAAAGTGCGTTGACTATCACTTTGATAGTTGATATTTGAGATGAACTTGTCGAAGGAAGTCTGTTTAGCTTGTAAGATGGCTTGTCTTAGGACAGCCGACTGCCGTCTCCAGGCTTGTACTTCTTCCGTCCTTCCAGTCTGATCAGCAGTGTTGCGAAAGGCGTCCCGCTTTCTTTTTAGTTGCCCAAGGTGTTTAGACCAAAACACTCGATAGTGTTTAGTCTTGCCACGGGGAATAGTTTTCTGTGCACATCTGATCATAATATTCTTGATATCATTGCAAAGTTTGTCAGGATGTTGGTTGAAGTAGAGGGGACTTGTGTGAAGTTCATCCTCTAAAAGGTTTGTGAATCTAGGCCACTCAGCCTTCTTGAAGTTCCATGATAGCTAAGTTGGCACTTTCCTTGTCATGATTTTGCTGCTGATGGTCATACTAGCAATGACTGGTTTGTGACCAGAACCAGGATCGTCAATTATTTTGCGGCGAGTATGCTCACTGATGTCGGTTGGAGCCAGGAGCAAGTCAGGAGTTGTTCTGGTTCCATTGTAGTGCAAATATGTAGCCGGATCCTCATTGCTGTAAATTAGTTCCAGAGGGTTGCTGTTTAGCATGTCTTCAATTTCCTTTCCAGCTATGTTTGTATCCTTGTAGCCCCATCTGGTGGAGTGGGCGTTGAAGTCTCCTAATACTACAGTTTTGTATGAGATGGTCAGAAAATAAAAGTTGGGACAATTCTTGGGTGGATTATAGATAGCATATATCTTGAATTGGTTTTGACATTTCCAAACATTTAATCTGATTATTTCACATTTGTCTTGTGTCGAGCCCATACTCTTGATTAGATCGCAGTGTGATGTGAGACCTACTTTCACTCCAGTCAGAATTCCACTTGCAACTTGCCGATGTTTAGGTAGAAGGTACAGGGTGTAACCTGTGAATTGGTAGTGCTTCAGTTTGTCATCCGAAATGTTTGCTTCCATAATTGTGAAAATGTCTACATCATAGATTTGAGCTGGGAATTGGTAGTACTTCAGTTTGTCATCCTAAATGTTTGCTTCCATAATTGTGAAAATGTCTACATCATAGGTTTGTTACTGTATTTTGTGAAAATGTCTACATCATAGAGTGTAGGATTTTCTCTTGTAGGATTTTCTTGACTTGGATCTTTTTGTCCTGTGACATCCCTCCAGCATTCCACTGGAGGATCTGAAGACGATGTTATTGGCAGCATTCCACTGGAGGATCTGAAGACATTGTGATTCGCCCCTTCCACTGGAGGATCTGAAGACGTTGTGATTCACCCTGACAAGGATCTGAAGACGTTGTGATTCGCCCTGACGAGGGCGATTTCTCTTATAGCTATTCATAATAAATCGAAGTCAAATCAAATGCCGAGTGATAGACATTTTTCCCGTACGAAGATACGTTGTCCAGGGTGTACCACGTGGAGGTAAGTCTATCGCGCACTCTGCTAGAAAAGACATTGACGGATACGAAGTATGAATAGCCTAAAGAAGTCTTATTTTTGACAGAAGGAATCGACCATGTCATTAGTTGTGTCGTGCAGACGTTTTATGTACCATTCATGATGGGATATCAATCGGAACCCCGCTAGAGAGTCGCTATGCTCGGATAAAAGGGAATTAATTAATTGTATAAAACAATACATTCCGACAATTTACCAGTAGATTTTTCTTAAAGTTTCCATTTTAATTAAGATGTGCTGTATTTAACCTAGTTAATCTACAATTACACATTATCCCTTATCGTCACTGGCAAAGCTCAAGGTCACCGATTTTATTGAAGATATTTTATTGATGATTTAAGTACTTGCATTTTTGCCAACCCTTACTTCGCTAATTGAATGCACGAAGTTCTAGCACTTCCTTCTGCCATGCAGAAAAATAGTGCATTAACTTCAAGGCGTGTTAATGACTCCATCGTTTGCAAACCTGCATTTTAATGATCGCATGGCGTTTGTAACTGTGGCTGCGCATTACTGATAAGTTACCAGATTAACCAATAAAAGAGTTTATTGACTTGACCCCACTATGACCTCTGAACAACATTCATTCGCTTACATTTCCTATCTACTTAAATCAATTTGAACCAGTAGGTTATGTCACTGACCGCTGTCCTGCAGGACGAATGTTCAATATTATCTGACGGAGAAAGTTCCTTTTGGAGTACCTTGCATGTGCTGCATGATGACCCCTCTAATGGTTGGGTCAATACCATAATATTTAAAAATCTCGGACGAGTGCTTATACCCAAATAGTCTGGCTAAATTTCGAACTATTGCTCTATTATTATAGTTGAGCTTACAACCTCCAGCTTACTACCACTTAGGAAAGGCATTTGAAGATACCCTTTAGTTGACTTCAGGCTTCAC
Organism: Rodentolepis nana; assembly: GCA_900617975.1. Lineage (NCBI taxonomy): Eukaryota > Metazoa > Platyhelminthes > Cestoda > Cyclophyllidea > Hymenolepididae > Rodentolepis > Rodentolepis nana. The sequence continues at coordinate 18,551 of UZAE01012465.1, read as the reverse complement.
AGAGAGGAGGAGGAACATCAAATGGAAAAAGGTGGAGAGGGGGGAGATACAGACACAAAGGTAGATGAAAGTTGATGTTAGTGCGGTGGAAGTAGTCGAATATAACATACAGTGAGGTGGTGCTAGCTTGAAGTAAGAAGTCATCTGCTGGTTAATAGACCTTTTTGCTGTATGAGTATACGTTGTCCAGAGTGCACCACGTGGAGGTAAGTCTATCGCGCATCCCGCAGATGAAGATATAGAGTCTCTTCTTGTAGAATCAAGCCGGTTCCTTGAGAACCTTAATCAAAATGCAAAGCGGATAACTCGAGGTTCAGGCAACTCGTTATAACACTTGTTTGTATGAGATATTCCTGAAACTGCGACCAGGGGGATCACTATGTCTTGTGGAAAAAGGGAAAGAGAGGCAGAGAGAGAGAGTTACATTTCGCTCTCTCCAGTAGAAAAGCGTTTCATGCAGTAAAAGTAAGGGAATTCTCCTAAACACTGCAAAATTTGCGAATAATAAAGGAACAACGAAAACTAAGCTTGGAAAATACCTAATCCAAGTCCCTTATTCCCAGTCTATTGGTTCAACTCTATTTCATAGCCTTAACAATTGTAATTCGAATAACCATTCTATTGCGATATATATAAATATGAAGTTATTCCACCATTAAATATACTATCCAGTTCTCGCACTAAATAAAAGCTCTTTTAAATTATTACCACCTCACATTCACTCAAACTGGTTGATGCCTACTAAAATTGAGGTTGGTGCTGTGTGCGATAGACTTACCTCCATTTTATTCACCCTGGGCAACGTATACTCATAAGCAAAAAAGTAAATTTACCTGCAGTTGGCTTCTGACTTCTAACTACCATCAACCCACTGTATGTATAGTCGACCACTTCTACCTACTCTCTCTCATCGTGTCTGTCTCTTATACATCTGCAAATCACTCTTCGGTCCCTCTCTTGAATTTTTCTCACTTTGATGTTTCTTCCCTCTGTAACGCCACTGTATGTCATATTCCATCACTTCCTCAGTGCTCACTTTACCTTTTTCTTCTACATCTATGTCTGCCTCTTTTACAACTGTGATTCACTCTACTATTCCCTCTCTAGACTTGGACGTTCCTCCTCTCTGTGAGGCCCGATTTCAACTAAAAGGCTAATGATAACTATCATAAAGCCTGTCACTTGATATAAATGAATATTTGATTTTGGCTTATTTCTAATAGCATACGTTTCAACCCAACAAAATAAAACACGTTCGAACCCAAAGGTGGCGACAAATCGTAGTTTTACACAACAAAATCAAGGCATCAAAAGTCGTCATTAAAGTTCTGAAATTACGGCTCTTTTTAACTATAACAATAGTTCAACAATTCATGCTCCAATGCACCCATTTTTACTAATAAGACTCGTACTTGAGATTCGCATTCGAGTTGATTAACCACCGACCAACCGCCTCTTTTTCTGAGAGCAGCCAAATTGTCTTAAGCACAACCCAGATAAATTAAACTTAATATTTAATGAAAGAACGCCCTAGCTGGCGAGTTTTAGGTGCCTGATTTATTAATCTGTCCAGATCTACCGAGATAAATGCTAAAGAAACCAACTTATCAACAGAGACACCAACTTCAAAGATGGCGAATCCCAAGAAAAAAAACGATCAATGCTCAATAAGATGTAAAATTTGTCGAATAACACCTGCTTTAATTATAGAATACAGAATAGAGTGCAGAAGTCGTATGGTTCACTCCTTAGTATAAAGCCATCTCACTCGATTACTCTCTTGAGTATTGAGATAAGACAGTGTGAACCCTATAATTCACAAAAAGGACTGTGTAATTAGGAGGGGATGGAGGTGATGACACACAGACACGCATGGGTAGCAAGCAGACTGGATACACACACATTTTCAGACTGATACAAAATCACCATACAGGCGCGCAGAATGAAGAGAGAGAGGAAGAAATACAGTAGAGGAAGGGGAATGGAATACATGACATAGATAGATATAGATTAGTCAGCCATGTCCATGCCACCAGCCGCACCGCTGCCACTAGCTGTTACACCAACGCCACCACTCATTCCAGACCCAATTCCACCAGCTGAATTTCCTAGAGGAGGGTAGTCATCGTTCATTCCAGCTGGACCCAGGAGACCAGGAATTTCAGCTTGTTGCCTTTGCTTTTCCAACTGAGCAGCCGCGATCTCAGCTTCCCTCTCTTCCAAGTAGAGATCGGAGAGATCCTCGCCCGTAATCTCTCGTATTTGGACAAGGAAGTCCCGCAAATGCTCTCGGAATGCGGTTACGTCTGTGTCTAGGGCGAAAAGACCCTTGATGAAAACAATAAGCTGAGCCTCTTGAAGGTGTGGGAAGGCCTGTTTTAACATCTCCAACAATTTTTGATGGACATATTGAACGTTAACCTCTGGAGCAACGGTCAAGTTCGGGTCCTCGCCTCCAAGCGCAACAGTAATCTGTCCTACCTCAACCATTTTAAACATAAAGGCCAGAAGAGAGGCTTGGAGGGTCAAATCTAAAAGCGAAAGTGAACCCATTAAGTGAACGATAATCTAATAACCAACAAGGGCTCTAAGGTAATTCCAATACTTACTCCCAGTTTGCGAACGGTCAGTAATTACTGCGAACATGTGTTGCATAATCTCGATGTAGAAACATCTAAGTAAATGCTGCTGAGTGGAGGAATTAGGCACAGCAAGATTGGAAAGCATAGTGTGGAGTATATTGAGACCAGTCTCACTGACTTGTCGCATAGTATGTTTGATGGCCCAAATAACGCTATCAAGAATGAGTTTAAACTTCTCTGTAGTGAGAGATAAAAGGGCTTGAAAACAATTGGTATTGACTGCCTGGAGAAGAATAAAGAAATTAGTTCGATGCTCGGGGAAATCTTCCAAGTCCTTGTTAATCATTTCGAGGGTGCACTGGAACACTGCATCAAGAATACGAGGTAATGATCGAAGAACATTCTCATTTAATCGATTTACGATCGTAGCCATAGTTGTGAGTACTTCGGGTTCTCGGGAAATTGGAGGACTCTGTTGATAGTCAGTTGCAACTGCCTCTAATAGAGGTGGGAGGAAATCGTTTGCTACCTACAAGTTTTTAACAAATATTAGCCATTCCAACACTAGACCAACAGGACTTTTACAAAAGATTGATTTACAAGGATAGGGTTGTGGCTACGCTGGATCCAACAAGAAAGGAGATTGAGAATGGTCTTCTTAACAGCCCGCATGGAACGAATAAGGGGTTGCTTAACAACTTGATCGCCTTGAGTTGCAATCAGTCCATTGATTTGTCCAGATAAGAGTTTGTAGACATTGAGCATGTCGAGGTAGATACGACAAAGTTGAACCATATAGCCGTTACCCAGGGCCCTGCAGGCAGCATAGTTGGTTTTGAGGATATTGCAAAGTTGTTTCACCACCTCCACATCAGTTACAGCCCGCACATCAGAAGCAATACGCAAAAGAATTTCATCCCAAATACCGTTTGGCAGACGAAAGAGTCCTTCCACGAGATCATTCTGTGCTGCCCTATCTGTTTCGGCACTTATTATAGTTGCCACCGCTTCGTAGAAAGTATGCACTTGTTGGGGCTGCAAGTCAGATATTATTGAATCAGCACTTCGGATAATGTCCTCTACGAAGCCACAAGACGCACCGGGCTGGAAAAAAGGAACAATTGGAACAAATAATGATGAGAAATTTATTTTTCGTTCAAAGAACTGGTAACTTACTTGAAGAATGAGTAATTGTCTTCGGCATTTCTGAGACACCTTGATAAAAGTATCACAGGCCATATCTTGAACACCTTCGTGTGTTTCATGCATGAACTCAAAGAGTTTCGTGGCGACTGTCTTGAGGAAGCGCCAGTGGGCTCGCAGGAAACGAGGATATTGCCCCACCACATACATGATATTACTAGCAACAATAGCCTTGTTGTCTTTACCGCGTTTATGTTCACAAAGGCCCAGAAGATCACGAATTACAACGACTAGAAATGAGCGCTCATTGTCCTCCATCATTGAACCTGAAATGCTGCCAATGGCCCAACAAAGTGAGTTGAGATTTGCACGGGACCATTCGGTGCCATTAACTTGGTTCTTGAGTTTTTGAAGCATGATCTTTTCTGTATCCTGAAAAAGGAGATGAGGAAAGAGAAGTCAGAATTACTAATTTTATGAAATACAAAAAAAATAAACAAGGTGGGGTGTACTCCTAGAGCAAACACATTTTTCTACTTAGAAACATGTTCAAATCCATGGGGAGCAAAACCGGAGAATAGTAAACAGTTTACTAACCTCGTGATCAAGATGGGTCAGATAGACTAGTGTCTCCCGCATAGTTTTGTAGAGATTTAAGCTATCAGTATCCTTCATGAACTCTCTCACAACTTCGCCGTGATCATTCTCAACAACCAAAACTTCCTCCGGGCGGGCCATTCGAGATATCAAAATCGTTCGAAGCTAGAAAAACAAAAAATAAGATATAGTTAAAGACATTCGCATAAACAACTAATTCTACCACTTACCTCAGAAAGAATAGGTTCATACTCAGCCTTAGCAACAGTAGGTGAGTACACAGAGCGACAAGAGAGAGTTGCCTTGGTGTATAACTCACAGACCCAATAATTCCAATACTCAAGACAAATCTTGAAGATTTCCTTATCGTCGACCTCAGAAATGCGAAGAAGATATTTGTATGCGTCGACAAGTTTCGACGTTGGTACCCTGTTTTCGAGCAATTCGCCGTGCGATTTTAAAAAGGTACAATAGAATATGGCCAGAATTTGAATAAAGTTTTGTTCATCTGTGGTTCCTCGATCAAAAGCCTCACGGATCCTGGTTGATAGAGGCAACATCTCGTTTAACTTGTTTGTTGTCAGAACGTAGAGTTCAACAACCTTATCATTGTAATCTCGCGCCGGAACACCAGCTAGAACAATGAAGGCAATGAGTATTGAAATTTAGAAAGCTTACCGATTTCTGCTAGACACTTCAGAGTGACATTTCTAAATGCAGGCACACTGAGAAATCGAGTAACAAGACCTTGAATTAGATTGGTCTCAAAGATATATCCTAGTGGAATCCAATGCATAAAACGCAGAAGCGTTTCCAAGGTGACAACAACAAGGGAAGCATTTTGTGAATTCTCAAGGACCATTTGACAAAGTTGGAAGATCATTCCAAACTCTTGGCACATGGAATCCTTCATATGCTTGGCCTTGGTTTGAGTCATTTGACCAAGAGAAAAGTCAAACACCTCTTCGCTCAATAACCGCAGAATGACCATGTTATTCTGGCATAGTGACTCATTTGTCTTACTGGCTCCAACGATATCTTGGATGAATTGGGGCCAATTTGTTGGCCATTCGAACTTCAAAATCTAAAACGATATACTATCAGAGGAAAAAAACCTTATACCTCAACAAGAATCATATTGAGTTTACTCAAATAAGTTTTTTCACTATCCATAAGTTCTGGGTTTGAAGAGGTCTGAATTATGAGTCCAACAATGTATTTTTTAATGCCTTCACACTGAGGACGTGCAAGAACTTTCCATCGAGTCTTAATCAGAGCTTCAAGGATTTGCAGTGCAAAGTATTTTGTTTGTTGAGATGAACTAAACTCTAAAATGCTGTCCACTCGAGTCCAGGAATCGGGATGCTCCTTGAGAGCACTTAGAATTTTTTCAGCGAGTTTCTGCTCATTACCACTGGACTTGTACATCGCCGTTACGACATCATCGAGTAGTTTGATGTCCAATGGCTGAGAGAAGTCTAGAATACGCGTGGCTGTTTCTTCGGTCAGCATTATCTGAAAGGTAAAGCGATTTAAGAGCAAAACGTCATGACTACTTAACTTGGATAGTCGTCTCTAAATACAGTTAACGTTATAAAAATTGTTAAAACGATCGGATCTTAAAAATACCATTGATCATGTGGAGAAATATAGAAAAATTAACAACGCTTTTAAAATAAAATTATATGAAATTTCAAGCCAATAATATAAGAGGACTCAAAACATGAAATGCATGCCTCCTGCGCACCACCGGATAATTAAGCGACAATGAGTAACCGGTTTTAACTGGATTTCAATGCACGAAACACGCTCCGATAAGAGACCAACTTAAACACTCAGGGTTGAGTTTGATTTTCCATTATATTTTTTAATATTTGTGTAATTAGGTTACAAAGTTAACTGAATGCTTTATTCTAATTATGTTTATTAATTTTTTATGTTGACCGTAATTACTATTATGGACTATTAAATGAAATCATTTGAAATAAAATGGAAATTCAATTTAAACGAGAATGTACTTTAATGGAATTTAATTTCTATCATTATTCACAAATCATAGCTATATCCTTAAATATTTGCGGAAATCAATTAAGTATCCAATTATTTGCTAAATCTAGTCATTAGTTATTTTGAAAAAATGGTGATGAACACCACATTTGTTCTGCTCACAAAGCATTTAAATTTTTTGTTACATTTGTGTTAACCTATCGCAATTTCATTTTTATTCTAATAAGTGTCTGTCCTACCAAATGATAATCAATAGCTACATTGTACAAGAATTTTTAGTATTTTAAACCCTTAAATATAATTTTTCTTTGTTTTTGGAGAAATTATGTGTTATTTAGGGACTTGCTTTTGCTCATAGAATATTGACTTGTATGGGAAAAATAGCTAAACAAATAAAGTCATACAACTGCATCAACCAAATTTGCACGCCTCCAGGTTGAAAATACATCCAAAATGAGATAATAACAATGATATTTATTTATTTCAAATGGCAGACGTTTTAATAGCTATCATTAGCCATTTAGCTGACTTCGGGCTTCAAAGAGGGAAGGTTAATCAAAGTAGAAGAAAGTCGAGGGGTGGGGAACAGAAGAGCGATTCACAAATGTAAAAGAGACAAACAGACACAAAGGTAGAGAAAAGGGTAAGATGAGTACTGTGGAAGGGGTCGAATATGACAAGCAGTCGGGCCATGGTAATTTGAAGTCAGAAGTCAGCTGCCGGTTAAAAGACTTTTTTGCCGTATGAGTATACGTTGCCCAGGGTGCACCACGTGGAGGTAAGTCTATCGCACACCCCATAACAATGATATAGATTAATGAATGCTTGAACTAATGATTTTGGTATATAGATTTTCAGGTGACAATATAAGTTTTAATACATCGAACTATTCTTCTGAATAAATTAGTCCCATCTAGATCTTTATTTACATTGACAAGTATTCGGAAGTTAATGAAAAGTCCAGTTGAAGAAGTGGTTAAGTTAAATTCCGAACTTGTTACTAACTATGACTCAAAAATAATTAATATCCCTGGAATTAGAAATAAGTGTTCTCTCCAATGCTTCTTCTGTCCATTTCACTTGCTTTCATTTCGAGATAGGCCAGTCTATTCAACACGGAATATTTATTAAAATTACTCTGAGTGAGAAAGTTTAAGTATTCTTGCCAAATAAAATTATTAGTTTATAAATACTCTTCACGAAGAGCCATTTTAAAAATGAGAAATTTGTTACGGATTGCTACATTAATAAGCACTCATTAGTTACAATTATAATTATAATTATTATTATTTTGAAATTTTGCAATTTTGCCTGCAGTTCCGCCAACCGGGCCTTGTCGGCTTGAAATAGTGGCACAAACAGCCAAGTCGAGCGATAGACTTAACTCCACGTGGTGCACCCTGGGCAACGTATACTCATACGGCTCCACGTGGTGCACCCTGGGCAACGTATACTCATAAGGCACCACGTGGTGCACCCTGGGCAACGTGTACTCATACGGCAAGTAAGTCTATCACGTGGTGCACCCTGGGCAACGTATACTCATACGGCAAACAAACTGGTGCACCCTGGGCAACGTATACACGGCAAAAGAGTCCGTGGTGCACCCTGGGCAACGTATACTCATACGGCAAAATGTCTATTAATCGGCAGCTGACTCCTGACTTCAAACTACCAAGACCTCACTGCATTTCATATTCGACTAATTTCACAGTACTCACCTCACCTTTTTTCTACCTTTGTTTCTGTCTCTGCTACGTCTGTGAATCATTATTCTGTCCCCCTCTCGACTTTTTGCCTCTTTGACGTTCATCTTCCTTTCTGTGAAACCCGAAGTCAACTAAAGGGCTAATGATACCTATCATAAAGCCTGCCATTTGAAATAAATAAACATTAATAAGCCCTGACTATACTCAATTATCTCCATGACAGATTCTCCTATATCTGGTTAGACTCCCAGAACTTATCAAGCTATCTCAAAACTATAGATGAAACAAACGTATGAGGTTGCATGCGTCTATTGGGTATGGCATGCTATAGCGACGTATTTATTCGAATCTGTAATTATTTGCCCGACGAGTAACTGGCACGGCGTGCTAGAGCATGGTCTTCAGCACGGTCATGAAGTGATCTGGAAGTCAATGTTCAAGTACACCTTCTGTCATGAAGATCTATAAGTAAATGAAATTGATATCGTTTCTATTGAGAATCGACGCATATCTTGCAAAATCTGATTTTGATGAGTCATGGATACCAATTGACACATACTTAAATGTTGTTGAACAGTGACATGTCATATCAAATCCTTCCCCTTCATTTTCTCTGAGTGTCATCCAGACCCGAAAATTAGAAAAATTAATGGAATCGAATAGGTGATTGTGGAAGTGGTTGGAGATAGGTCCTTACTTAAAAACATAACAGATCGTATAAATAAACTGAGAGTGATGATAATTGCCTTAAAATATTTGCAAATGTGCGGAACACAAGACTATCGATTGCCTTGTCTAGTCAACTAAGAAAGTATATTGCCCATTTAAACATTTATAAAGAAGAAAAATTTGGCAGATTTTTTTGTGTCTTAATGGTTCCTGCTTTTTTCTAATAAACGTCAGATTTTTAAGCAAAAAATTTCGAGTGAATCAGGTGCATGATAATTTTGGAAAAATAGCCATAACGGTTGATATGAGTATAAAGAATAAAGGTACACAATATCAACTTGCACAGATAAAACAATGGTTCCCAAAGTACCACAACATGTCGAGGATATTGAGATGAACAAAGTAAGTATTTTTTGCAAAATTTTTTTTTAATTTAAAGGAAAGGAAACACGAAATATCAAAACTGCAGGAGTAAAACAGATAGATAAGGGGATTGTTTGATCTAATTATTATGCTAGAATCGTTTCCTGTCCACCATTCTCTATCATTTCATTTATAGCAATTCCAAGATGCCGAAGAAACTGGCGTTCCTCTGCCAAATAATTATCGTACTCCACCTGGTAATCGAGAAAATGGTTTAGTGAGTAATTCTAATGAGTAGTTTAAGTGCAATTGGAGGAGTTACATTCACCTTCATTTTATGCAATCTTTCATGTTCTGTTAGGGCAGCGGCTGAAGTGATACCTGCCAATCGTTTATTCTCTGCCTCACTTTGAATACGCTCCTGTTCACGTTTCCTCCATCGGGTTTCAACAAAATCTCTTCGACGTTCCTCGCGCTCAAAATAAGCCTTTATTGATTCCTTCTCTTCTGAACCAGGCACATGTAGCCTGTGTGGCACCTAAAATAAGCGTTTACACATATACTGAAACCTAAAGCTATCAGCCTATCCCATTCTCATTGTCCGTAGGCTTACGAGAAAAATTTTAAGAACTCCATTCATATCTCCAACAGCAATGCACTGCTTCCGTCCCTCTTGTTTAATATCCAGGGAAGTGAGTGCAGTCGATGAAATAGAATGCAAAAGAACTGGTTCGTGGGTCTTATCCAAAAGGTCCCAGGCTTCTAAAACCCCATCTGATCGTATTATGTAGAATACTGCAGGCCGAGATGGTGACCACAAACCTCCTAAAGTGTAAAATGACGCTACTTATGTGTTATTAAGTAGGCGTACCTGTTGGTGCTTTTGTATATATAGCAGAGCAAAGCAAGGGACCGGATTTGACATTCTCTTTCCACAATGACCAAGAAAATCCGCCAACGCAGAGATACACATCGGAAAGGAAGGACGACCTTTCTAAGAATAGAATTGGGCCATCGTGGTGCTGAGATACAAAACTGGGCATTGGTGTTTGACGCTTGCCAGTTTTGACATCCTTTTGTGGAATCCAATCAACATGAACTATATCTCCTTCCTCTGTACCACAGATGATTGTTGTGCTTATACCGTCTAATGGTGAAACCTGTATTAGACTCGGGCGTCCTGTGACACCATCAGTGACTATTTTCTTGTTATGATTGGATTTCAGATTAAGCACCGAACGGTTTCCCTGCCTTTCCTAAAGTAATAAATCGAGTTCGTTTAAAAATGAACAGTAGAAAACAACTTGAACTTCGAATATTTTTTTATCCATATTTTTTACTTATTTTCTTAACATTTATACTGGGCTTATTTAGAATGAATGAATTTTACGGGCAATTCGTACCTCATATTCGTGATCATATCTTTAAAACTGACCCTACCTCACCAGGTTATTGCAAGATTTGATCTAGACTAAACACCCCATAAGTGCGAAATATAACTGAATTTGATTAAAAGTTTATCATGAAATTTATGTTTACAGCTGATTTTACAATTTTCTGCTAATTTTTAACTGTGACTCAAACTGACTTTGTTGAGACATTTATTTAAAAAGCGTTTAAAACGATAAAGTAATACCTTCATTTGCACTTTTTCCTATAAAAGAAGATAGCAGATAAATAAAACTAGAGATTCATGTGGAGCGTACAACGTTATCAAGGCCACCTAAAGTAACATCTCGCGTAGTAGAATATTCTGGGAAGCGCGAGACGTGCTGTCGTTCGCTAAGCGAGGAAACTGCGGTAGGGCGTGCAGAGTTCTGTTCAGCTAGTCAGATATTCATATTCATTCAAAGTTGTGTTGGTCGTTTGTTTTCCCTGGTTACCCAGAAGCTGTTATAAACAATGTTCCCAACGTGCGTTATATTTCCCTAGTATTGCTAATGTAACCGCGTTAATTTTGTTAGCGATTTCATATTAAAGGATTTTGACAGAGAGGATTGTTTAGGTATACACAAGCGCACCTCAAGAGTTATTAATGTGTTCTGTACTTCCTACTTTAGGTTTAACAGATGGAGGAATGATCCTCTATAATACAGGGGAGCACGGAAATGGTACACCAGAAGGCATGAATGTGTGTTCCCCACTTTTACTAACATATTCGCATCTACGCATCAAATTCGCGAGCTCAGATATGATAACAAATAGAAATCGAGCTTTGAAATGAGAAAAAAGTGCCATAAAATAAACAGGAAAAAACAGAATAAGTGCTCCAAGTGAATTATTTGAATAGGCTACAATTTGCTTAAGAATGTGGTTTGAATATATAAATTGTTATTGCACGGACGCAAACATAATACTCGTAAAAATCATGAAATTCGAGTTAAAATATATAGTTAAAATATAGTTTATATATATATATATATATATATGACTTTGTAAGCAAGAAACTAAAAAAATTGCAACATCCAATCATTCGAAAGCACGATCGAAATGGTATAGAGATAATTTACTTTTTCATCGCTTCAAATTACCGAAGAGATTAATATCCTCATAAATAAGTACAAATCATACGATTTAATGTGATCTCGTAAGAAAGACGCCGCAGCCACCCCTTTTTATGCCAAGATTTACTATACTTCTATTTGATTATATAGGTATTAACCTAACATGTCAAATAGCAGCTCCTTTAGGCCCACTTCTAAAGTTACTTCTAAACTGACCAACTCAGCTACCTATAAAAGGTGCGAAATATCTGCTAGATGAACAGTGAATAAGAAAATAGATTCACCTTAATGGAAAAACACGTTGGACGGTGATCCGGAGTGGTATCTGGTCTAAAGAGATTAATTTGCAACAGGGGTTTCCATTTGGCATCCAGTGCGCTGAAAGTTTGCGGAACATCGTATGGCATTATCATCTGATCCCTTGTCTTATCCACAGCCAAAGCACACTTTTCTGGTCTTAGATCCCAAACAAATATCCCTCCATCTGTTGCACAAGTGAGTAACTGAAGGCTTCGTTGTTCTAAGTTCTCATAAACTGGAAGAAAGCATAAAACATTTAGTAATAATATTTTGATGGCAACAAATGTAAGAAGAAGAACTACAATATACCTATTCCGAAACTGTCTAACTCAATATGATCAGGTAGCCATTTCAGATAAGTAATTGGAGTAATATGGGAAGCATCAACGTTGCTAGTAGCACACCATTGAATTACTGGTACCTATGGGAAAGAATCATAAATATTACTGAGATGATAATAGTAGACACACTCTATTGAATTCTTTTTCATCAAATGTGAATAGCGGAGGTTCCTTCGGAATCTTCAATTTCTCCGCAATGTCAGTTAGGTCAAATTGAGAAATGTCCCAGAGTATTACTTCTCCGTTGTTACAACCCCCTGCGACAATGTGAGGATCAGTGGGGTTGAAACTAAAGCAATAGATGTCTTCCGGGGCAAGTAATAGGAGTTGAGGTTGGGTCTGATCAAAAACACTCCAGATTACAATATAAGTAGGAGTAGAAAGAATTTTTGACATCTGATCAACACGATCGTCATAGGTCAATTTCTCAACAACCGACATTGCAATCAAACCGTCAATAGTAGGATGCCATTCAACATGAGAAATGGCTTTATCCTTCACAAATCTAAGATCAGAAAGAACTGATAGTTCCTTAAAAGTATGTGTGGATTTGCTGTCAAAAGAATTATCCTCGACCCCCAAATTAACAAAATCATCTGCAAGGAAGTCAAACAACCAATTCTCTTTGATTCCTTGCTCAACAAGCTTAATAATATTGTCACTTCCTAAAGTTAGAGTTTGCGATAGGGAAGCTATTGTGTTAGAGCCCTTTTCCTCAGTTATTGTCATTCTAGGGACATATTGTACGACTTGATTGCGAGGATACTTCCAATTTGTATTAGTGCTGTCATCTTTTTTCATGTTAACGCAGGTAACACCTCGCTCCAATTCCATGATTGGAACACTGAAGTTCTTATTTTCATAGGGCTTAACCTCCATATAATTTGTTTCAAGATCTTCACAGTTGCTCAATGACCGTACTACTCCTAGCTCTTTACATGGTCGTTCAAATTTACAGACAATTCGATTACGAGATTCTGCGAGATGCACTTTCTGAATTTCGCGCTGTGACAAGCGAAGTTGAACCGTCGGATACTTCCAAGTAACACTATCATCTGCTTCTTCAATTATATCCAAGGCCAAGGATTCATCGTTTATCTTCGTTTCGTTCAAACGAAGAGTATAATTAAGATCCTGAGAGGTAACAATAATGAAATTGCCCCCAAATTTTGATTTTTCATCATAAATGAAGGTGATAAACTCGCCGGGATAGTCGGAAATTATCTCTTTTAAAGAGACTATATTATGTTCGGTAGAATTTGACAACTCGAGAGCTTTTAGGAGGACTTCCTTCTCAAGATTCAAACCAAGGTATATAGGTTCTATTGTAACCGAAATAGCTAATGATCTGTCCGTTTCCGGAGATATAGGAGATGATATTTTTGTTTTGTATTCGCTAAGATGAGATATGAAGTGGTTACCAAACACCTCTGCCTGCTGAGACGGAGATAATTGTACTACAAATACACCATCACCCGGAAGACTTGTTTGAGACATAAACTCATTTATGGCATCGGTGTCGTAAATCTCATCTTCCCGAAAATTCAAAAGGGTTTCATTTACTTCTGTTTTTAGGGGAGGTTTCCATATTTCCTACATTTAAAAATTCTTTAAAAAATTTTAACAACAAATGTCTAAAAAATCAAACTCTAATTCACCTTTCTTGGGGATTTCAATCTATTTCCAGGGCCTTTTTTTAATGGTGATTTCTAATAAAAAACAGTAAAGTCACAAAGCACAATAATTAGTTATAGAATAATAAATGAGTTTACTTTAAGGTTTCGCTTGCGGTATTTCTCCACTTTGTTTGTTCTTTTTTTGGAATCCATTATGACTATTCAAATATGCTAAAACACAATGCCGTGATATTTATGTTAAAAAGAGAAAACGTGATTCGGTAATATTAAAAGACCATCAAGGATTTTCAGTCGACTTAACCTTGTTATTCTAGAATAAGTGTAACTTATTCCCATAAAATGTTGTGCGTAAGTCATATCACAAGAATATCAAAAGAATGCATGAAATATGAATAAAAATATTTGATAATGATATCAATGAGTAAATTTTTCGAACGGCTGTATTAGTGAGAACTAGGTCGTTTCCAACATAGTTGATACAGATAAACGAAATAATGAAATGGTAAAATCGGGCATGTTTATTTAAATTGCATCTTAATCATTATGTGATTATTTTATGTTGCATTCTAAATATAAAATTACAAATTTTCTATGACAGGAGAATAGTTTTTTGTAAAATCAACTTTATATGCCAAAAATGAAACAATGAATAATTATCTTAAATATTTTAGAATTAAATTCTCAAATTATTGAAAAACCTGTGCAAGGTACCAACACCATATTTTACCGCAGGTGCTTGTTTAATGAAAATAATAAACAGATTGCAATTAAAAATAAATTAATAAACTATTTTATTTCAATTGTAGTAATTACTTTTAGTCTTAATTACTTGTAATATTTACCCCAATTTGAAAATATTTTTCAATAATTATTTTGTTTGAATAAACCAGCCAAATTTATTTTAACGACCAGACTGAAGTTTCAGTTTAACTTGTGATTTAATACGATGCGGAACTCGGTTAGTTGTGCCCGCCGTGTAGGATTGTTCATTTACAACCCTAAAAATGGAAAAATTTTAACGAGAACTTTAAAAAGCTGGGGTAAGCTTTTCAAAATGAAGTTTAGCTTTTAGGTCAACTATTTCTCTATTATGTTCTCTTTTTCACGTGCCTCGCCGGTTTCATAGCAGCTCTTAGCTTTTGTTTCTTCTATCCAAAGTATTACAGTATTTCGCCAACGCTTACGGGTGAACAAAACCTACTGATGTTGAATCCCGGTTTGTTTTTTTTTATTGAATTCTTTTCGTTATTGATTATTGACTTATCTAATTTCCTTTTCGATAGGTTTGAGCAGTGTTCCGCCACCTAAACATAACAGTCCCATAACGCGTGTTACGACATTTGAAAGCAAATATAAGAAAAACTACTTAAATTATATGAAAGAATATTTATCTCACTACACGCCCGGATCATCAAATTGTGACTTCGGTACTGGACAGAGATTGTCCGGAACCATTCACAATTCTTGCAAATTTCCACTTGAATTACTTGGACCATGTTTAGACCCTGAAAATTATATTACTCATACTGACAATGCCTGCTTTTATCTCAAACTCAACAAGGTATTTAATTAGTTTTACTTGAGTGTGTTTCTCCCTTTTTTTCACATTGCTCTCTCTTTTTAGATCTTTGGATATGTTCCAGACATTGAGGGTAACAAGATTACAGTGAGATGTAAAGCTAAGGTTAGCCACTAAATTATTTCATTATATTTAAACATTCGGATATCAAATCAACAATCCCAAACTTTGTTCAAACTAGCTTTCTCGAGATTCGGATCACCTTGGACAGCCAGTTTACTACCCTTCTGTTGAAGCTGATAATGAAACTCTGTAAGTGTCATAATATGTGTGTAGCTTGTAAAAGTGCTTTTTTGACATTGAAACCCTATCTTTTTTTACAGTGGCTACTTCTCTTCGGCTCCCTTTCCATACATTCGTCAGTCAGACTATCAAACCCCTCTCCTTGCTGTCACGTTCCCGAATATCAAACGCAACCAGGTGATTGGAGTATCTTGTGTGTCCACTAATCTTCCTGATCACACTGCCTATAGCTTTGAGGTCTCCGTCGACACTAATGAGACCATTCCCGTAAAAGAAAATTCAATCTTTACCAACATGCTTATTTATTAAAGCTGTCTGTACAATAAGTCAGTTGTATAGTGTCGATTGGAAATAAAAATTTTGTAATAGGTATTCCTTGACTTCATTTCAATTTTGATGGGTTTTCGAATTTATTTTCAATGTAATATCAGAAATGTTAATCCATGATTTCGAGGTGAAATCATATTGACCTCATTTGAAACAAATCGTGTTTAAGGCTTGGTGAATATGTCATTATTTATTTTAAAGGTGTATTCGGATCACCTTAGTAAGGTGAAATTCTAATTTTCAGGCGAATCCTAAGACAACTTAAATATTAGAAGAGTGCACATGGAAGTAAATTCTGTAATGATGGACGTTGCCAAATGTACATATTTATTATTGCCATAGTTATATTGTGTGACATTAAACATAGATCAATGGTAACTTCGTTTTCAGCGTTGGCTTACCATGAGAGAGGTTATAGATTCGATATCCACAAGTGCACATTACTTAATGGCATTGGCGGCATAATCGAGTCGCACCAGAATTTGCAGTGGATATCCCTCTCTAAAGTAAGGTGAGCGTTGGAGAATTCCATTTTGAGTGAATCATTATTGATGTGCGGGCTTAATCAAATGCTCGCTTTTTTAAACCACTTAATGAGAGTTGAATGTCGAGGAAATGAAGAAATGTAGAAGTGGCCTAAGGGTTCAGATTCTGGTTGTAACTAAATGTATTAAATTCATTCAGTCGAAGCATTTATATCAAATGGACTACCTTCACAGAGGGAAGGAACATCAAAGTGAAAGAAAGTCGAGAGGGGGGGAGGGACAGAATAGTGTTTCAAAGACGAAGGTAAAAAAGGTGAGGTGAGTACTGTGGAAGTAGTCATGGTAGTTTGAAGTGAAGTAGTCGAATTTGACATACAGTGGGGTGATTGTAGTTTGAAGTCATGTCAAATGCCGGTTAATAGACTTTTTTGCCGTATGAGAATGTAGGACATATAGGGGGGTCATGGTAGTTTGAAGTGAGAAGTCAACTGCCAGTTTATAGACTTTTTTGCCGTATGAGTATACGCTGCCCAGAGTGCACCACGTGGAGGTAAGTTTATCGCACACCCCGCATGCGAATATAGTAACAAATGTGCCTTAAAGCCAAGAATAGCATTTTCTCGAAGAGAGGATAGGAGAAGTCGTTCAATGGACGTTTCCCTTCACCTTTGCCCACTAGGTACTCCACTTATAGCATTGTTATTATTTCCCTCCACGGACTGGGAAAATAGCAATCAATTTGTGATAATGACAAGCGTCTAAACAAGGGGGGGAGAAGGGGAAGTGATGTTAGGAAAATAGGGAGTTCTTATGAACCTTGTATTTTCATTTTTCGCGCATCAAATCTTTATCCCCACATTGAAATTTCGCATGAAATGTTTTTTTTTAGGTAACTTCGCAAACTGTCCGCTTTATTGTGAAGGCCTTCAAACAGTCGTCCGATAGAGGTGGAATATCCATCAGTTTGTGGACATCCGTGGTGTGCTTGCCTACGACACCAGTTCAGACACTTTCCCTCTTCTCACACTTTTCTAGGTAATTGATGTTCTAATAATCGTGGGGGGGGGGGGGGGGGGGATTCCTTATTATGATTTGACTTCCAAATTATGCACTCCTCCTCACCAAACATCTGTTTCGCAGCAAACTTGGGACACTGCTCTTAGTATGAAAAATGCGCTTTAGACTATTCCAGTTTTGGAATTTGGATGTTCGAAAAAATGGGCTAATATAACTAAATTGTGCATGGAGATTCGCACGAGGAGCTTCTGCAATTTGACTGGCCATTCATTCGTTTCCTTTCACCTTGCAACAGGCAATGATATACATAATGATAAGAGAGGGCAGGCTCGATTAATTTGTGCGACGGGTTTGCTCAAGTTTTAATCGAAAATACCCAGATCATAAAAATGACTTGGAAACAGAACATCAATTGAAGTTCTAGTTTAACAGTAATGTGACTATCAGAGAACTTCACTCACATTTGGAAGAAATGGAGAACTGTTTGAAAAATTGCGAATTCATCTGTCAGGATTTTGACTAATTCTTTTCAGGTACCAAGAGTATTCCCAGTGCCTAACCTTCTATCATAAATATCACCATTTGATTTTAAACCACTTTAGTAAATTTCGGCATTCGAATAATTCATTTAGTTAAATAACTTTTTGTTAGTAGCTGTCAAATCAACTTGATTAATGGAAATCAACTTGGAAATAGGTGAAATGGGGTCACAACCGTTATCAGTTAGCCGGGCAATTTGCAAACACTTTATTGCATTTATTTACACATGTAATAGCTGAGGTCATATTTGTACATGTTCTATGTGGCAAACCTGCTACCTCATCAATTGCTCGGGTAGAGTCGATATTTGAATTCATTCGTACCACATAATCACTACAAGGAAAAACAGGTGTCAATAGTGCTAGTAATTGTTGTTCGTATTGAGCAATTCATGTAATTCAGAGTAAAATAAAAGATTTGCAACCTTTCATTCCAGCAAAAGTGTTGCGATCACTTAACATTTGTTTGTATCAAATGGCAGGCATTTTGATAGTTATCATAAGCCCGT
>UZAE01012464.1:0-40482 GCA_900617975.1 Rodentolepis nana | reverse complement strand
AGCTTGCTGACACACTTTCTAAGAAGGGGACAACAATTTTACAATGCATGGACTGGCGGATGACTTTCCACACAATGAAGGCTTTAATCAGAAGATAATTCCAGACCTCAAGGNCATTACCAGACACTGGTGTAGTGTGCCGCACCCAACTGCTCGACTTCTTCAGGAAATCAAACACTCCTCCCGAGCAAATGCGCTCACTGGCCCTTGAGACAATCAATTTCAACTATCCTGCAGATCAATGGCTCCAAGTCTTCACTGATGGGTCATACATAGAAAACCAAGCAAACGTTGGTGCAGGTGTCTATTCTGAACTCTGCTCTTTCTACGCAGCAGCGGGACACAATAGATCTGCTTTTGAAGGAGAAATAGAGGCCATTAGAATCGCACTATGCCAATTATGTTGCCTGGATACGAAATTCACCAAAGCGGTGATACTTTCGGACTCACAGTCAGCAATAAACTCTATTGGAAACAGAGAGACACCAAAAACAGCTGAGATAAATGAATGTAGACAACTCTCTGAGCTGTTGAGAGAGAAAAACAATACAGTGGTCCTACAATGGATTCCTGGTCACTGTGGCATTAAAGGCAATGAGCTTGCTGACACACTTTCTAAGAAGGGGACAACAATTTTACAATGCATGGACTGGCGGATGACTTTCCACACAATGAAGGCTTTAATCAGAAGATAATTCCAGACCTCAAGGTGCAACGAACTTAAAGCTGGAACAAAGGAGAAACAGTGGACAGTGGCACTCTTTGACATACCCGACTGGCCAAGAATCAAAGCCGTTGGTGAGTTTAGACTACGTTCCGGACACGATTGCTTGGCAAAACACCTTCACAGATTGGGAGTATACACTCAACCCACATGCCCCCTATGTAACCTACAGGAGGAAATGGAGAAGACCCACCTGATTCGGTGTCCAGCCCTAAAGACAACGACGGAAAGACAAAGATACTGGGAAGCAAGAAGACAGCTAATGAACTGCTATTAATTAACTGCTATAAATGTACCTCTCACCCTTGGGGGAGGCTGATGTCAAAGTTTAAGGACTAATGATGAATATCATAAAGCCTGCCATTTGAAATAAATAAATGTGTGTACGAATATGTGGGATATGTTGTCGCCTAAAGCGTGATCGATGGCGCCCACAACCGATGTCCAGTCAGAAGCTTCCGTTTGTTTAAGCGAATCCGACATGTTGATTATGAATAACCTTACGGCTTATAGGCTTTTATCACAATATACTTCATGAATAAACGTGTTCCAGACTATACGTCTGTTTCCTCTATAACAGAGTTTAATTACAAAGATTTTGTCAATTGAATGTTTTCGATCTAAAACGTTTGTAACATTAAATAATGTAAAATTAGGTCTATTTGAATTAAGAGTCATTAACCAGAACATTGTTTGTTCTTTCAATATTTTCTTTCATACTTGAGGCTATAAAATTTCCCTTTTTAACTAATATGTCACAAAATGTGATTTTCTAATATTTCAAACTAAAAACATTCAAGAAATATAACATTTATTTCATAAAATAAAATGTGTGAGTAAGTGTGAATCACTACGTCATGAGTTAATTGTAATTTATAGCAGATTTTTGGTACTGATATATAGTCAAATTACAGTCTTGGCAAATCCTTAAATTACCCAATTGCCTAAAAATGTATATAAATGGCCATTTTGGGCCATAGGTCGGTATTTTGAAGAATTTATTTAATACCAGAATGTGGATATCGAACAAATCATTTTATAAATTACCAGATTTTGACAAAATTTTAGTACTGTCTTAATAAAATGTTCATCGAAATTTTCATCAGATATTATTCTCGTTGAAGTTTCTTCGGATTGTCAATTATATATATATATATATATATATATATATATATGTATTTATTTATTTATAAAAAAATTCAATTGGGTTTCTTCCTCCGATCTAAGATATTATTTATTTTTTAAATTTTCGAAAAGTATTATAATCTAATAAACAATTTACGACATACTACTACTATTAACGTGTCACATCAATAAAAAATTGATTACTATTTGAATTTATATTCATTCTAGTTCCTTCATTCTTCGTACCACCCTTTCGTAAATTGTTGCCATATATGATTGTTTCGAGTAGCCATTTTTTCTATTCAGTGCTTCTAAGTAGTAAATCAAGAATATTTAGCAATGCCATATTTTTTTAAAGAAAACACGTTTATTTTGATGCAAATATCGATGTTTGGTACAATAGATAAGCCATATTATGAACTGGATAGCATCGAATATGTCGGCCTACGGATTCGATCATGATATTATGGCAAAGTGAATAGTTCTGAAAAGCTAATTCAATATTTTTTGTTTATTTCTAAATTTAACTATGCATTAAAAGTTCTTCTTTTATACGGTCATTATGATAATTTCTGGCTAATCAATTAACAAAAAGAAGGTTCCTTTTCACTACTTTCTTTTGTTTCATTTTTCATGGCCTTAAGGACCTAAAGTAGCACTATTTTTGAGAAATGCTTAACTTTCAAAACTTGTAATTGAATTAAAAGCTTAAATATTTTGTTTTAAAGCAAATTGCAAAACCATAGACATCAAAATATAAAAAAATTAAATTAGTTTTTAAATTCGTTCTTTCTTAAACTTAATTAAATAAACCGATGTTTTAAAAGTAAATGGGAAGATGATGTTGCCATTTTGTCATAAATGCTAAAAATGCAGATATTTTATTAAAAAATCTATGCAGTAAACGTCCTTGCACATTTTGATAATTCCAAAGAAATCCATAAATATGCGATAAAATTTTATTTGGCACATTTGAAAAAAGAATTGATCATTTATATAGATGATTAGCTAAAATAAAGAAGACAAAATTCAATTAAATGGCAAACAATTAATATTTGAAAAGCAATCCATTTAGAATATTAACAAGAATTTTATATTTAAATAAATATCTCTTAAATTTTACAAGATATACATAAATAGTTGAAGGGAATCTGCCGACTTAAAGAATATATATCACCGTTTATTGAATAAACTATTCAATAATTTTTCATGGCAAACTTTTTTTCCTTTCTCTAAACTGATTATATACTAAATTATTCATTCAAAATTCCAATTCCGATAACAATAGAATTTTTTACAAGAAAATGGGTAATCACCTTCATATCTTTTGGAAGGTCGTCGTTGAAATTGATATCCACTTTGGAAGGTGTCTGGCTGATGAAGATTAACAGGATTGCAGATATCTGCATAAAAGGAAAATATTATCCTTCTATGTTTATAAAATGTCACAAGTTGAGGAAATAATAAATGAAAACTTACATGAGTTTGGTCTGTATACTATCTGCTGACTGAACCCATGAGGTTGATTTGCAACTATAAAATTAAAGGAAAAAATTGATAAAAAACAGAACTATATTGCATCTGCTCAGTGACAAGAATGCTTTAAATTTAGCTAATTATCTGTGCAAAACTGGAATAACAGTTATTTTAAATCTTTAGCCATAGTATTATTAAAATGATACATGGACTACGTTCTGTATTTCAACGTTTTCTCTATAATATTCAACTGATTGAAAGTAATTAATAATTTTTTCTCGAAAAATCAAACCTCCAATTCACTATCAACTATTCATTTAATTTGATTATTCAATTAAATGCAATAATTTGCTCGAAATTTTGCACGATTAATTTTAAAATACGTTATTAACTCGACAATTATTTGTCATTATTATTTTGTACGCTAATTTGTGAGGCTATTATAGGCATAAAAAGGACAAATAGATGACTTGATAAGTACTTACCTTTATAGCCAGTCAAAACCATATTATTTGGCATTGGTGCCCGATAACTCAATGTCGGAACATATCCAACTGCAAATGTTTTATAATTATACATTCAGTAATTCAATGACTCTTCAAAAATATTTAAAATAGTTTGTTTGCTCAATTACCTCTACTGCTAACCATATCTGGCCTGTATATAGGGGATTGATAGTTGAAGTTGGAAGGTCCTTTTTAAAATTTAGAAAAAGAAAACAGTGAGTTACTTACAAAGCTTTAAGAACATAATTTGCTTTATGGTAATAAAGAAATAAATTAAATTCCCATTACTTTTTATCTGGGCAGGTCTGTATATCGGAGCTTGATAGGTTCCAAAGGAATATCCAACTAAAACAAAATAATATATGAATATTCATGCTGTCTAAAAGCCCGACAAAATAATTACGGAAGTTGTATGTATAAACATGTGTGCTTTTTATGTAAAAATTTATTAAAAAGGAAATAATATTACCGTCTAATGATAATGAAGTGAAGACGAATAATACCAAATAGGAAGAAATATAGTAAAAATTTGGAAAAAAAATTTGTACCTCTAAAGTTCGGTGAACTGGGGGCATCAGCTTAAATGAAGAAGATGGTGGATGAAAACCTAATCAAAAATTTATAGCCTTTAGCAAAATGTAGTTGTCCAGAAAATTGAATAAAATTCTTACATCTATATCTTTCACCAGGTGGAATGTGGAACTGGTATTGATATTTATCTGCACTCTTATATCCATCTTTTATAAGAAAAAGGGGATAAATGAAATATCTTGTGAATTTCGAGTAATCAATAAAAAACAAAAAAACTTCAAATGCTTACAATTATGCGCAAAATTGTCATGGTCTTTGTTGAAAGATTGAACGGTAACTGGTTGCTTGAAGCTGGCTTAAATATTTAAAAAGATATTTAGGTAAACTCTCATTCCATAAACATAAACATAGTTTAAGATGCATAGATGAGAATATCCTACGTCTGTAGCCTTCTCTGAGGAAAGGAGGTACGTATAATTTGGGTTGTTCGCCAGCACCTATGAGATGATTTTAGAAAATTTGCATTAAAATAATCCACTAATCCAATCTAATTTTGAAAATAATTATTTTAAATATATATATATATATTCTAAAATTTTTACTGCGTACGCATTTCATTTAATGAACTGAAATTAAATTTACTTACTTTGTTCATCTTTCGAGATCGTAGTTTTTTCCACCTCCTTGCATTGACAATCAGCTATTTAAATAGATTTCAGTTAATTAGTTCTCTGTATTCTAATTAAAAATATTTGAATTATCGATTCATTCTGTCTAAGTGTTAAAACCATTAAAATGAAAATAATAGGTTCGGAAAGTGGTCAAGTTAGTGTTTTAGATTGCAAGCCGCTTCAAGAACTTAAGCAAATTCTTACATGTTTTGGTGTCAGCTATATTATTTTTATTAACTTTATTTGCCTCGGCATCAACTAAAATGTTTAAAAAGTAAATTTTCATTTTTTTTCTTTTTACGAGATTACCGTTTTTGCTTTTGCAATCTCTATTAATTTGTCATAAAATAATAGACTTATGACTCGATAGCTAGCATTTCCATTTTTTTCAATAAAAATAAGTAATTTCTAACTCAGACTTTTTTTTAATATCTTACCACAAAGTGTTGTCATTTTCTCCACGATGATATCTTCTTCCTTGTTTTCTTAAAACATTTAATGCACGCATCAAAATCAAGCGATTGGGTGTTTATGAGGCACCAAAAATTTAATGCATTTAAAGATAACTTTGACTGAAATATCACAGGAATTCGCCTATTGAAAACTCAACGTGGTAAATTGTTTCTACATGTCTTCAAACGTAATGAAAACATATTCATATTTTTGAAATTTAATATTCATAATCAAATGCCTTTCATAGCAAATTTCTTTTCTGATCACAAGGCTCACGATCGAAGAAATGATAGTCCACATTAAATCCAAACGACTTATAGTAAAAATATTTAACATTGAATTTCTTCTCTTTGCTAATATGTCTTCCTTTCAAAGTCGTAGAAAGTAGCTGTTAATTTCTTTATCGTAATAATTAAAACAAGCCAACAGGGTTCTTCCACAAGAAATTAATGAGATATTAAAAATTAAAAATAGCATCCTGTCAAAATCTTTGCAATACCTAGACAATATTGGAGCTGAAATTAGAATTTTGGTTGGAATACCTAGAAGTAAATATTTAATTGTTTCAGGGAATTAAAATAAATTGTGTACGACTTCAGCAGCTGACTAATCGTTATTGCTATTTTTGAGGGAAAATATTTTAATTTTGTTTTGGAAAAAATTTGCCTCTGTTTTATGCAAAAATTACCTTCACATTCCTTGATTCCTACTGCAGCACAATCTGTGTTGGGGATGGTTTCAACTAAAATTTAATCAAATCCATATTTATTTAATGTAAATTACTTCTTCATATTATTTTTAAGCTTAACGGCATATATAAAGCTTGTGCAAACACGTGTAAATAAGACTTGTTACCGTTACATCCTTTGGCAACTTCTACATTTGCTATTTCCACTTGTTCATTTTCAACTAAAATAAAATTATTGCAACTTAAGTGGTTATAGATTGTTCGAATGCTTCAGTTCGTATTTTGTACGCAAACATCTGGTCAAATTCATAGGAATATTATTTTCTAGAAAATCTACGAAAGGACAAACGCAATTGCGAGAATGAGCAGTAATAGCTTTCCTGATGTTACTGGATCCAATTGGGAAAAGAATTTAGCCTTTTCACTCACCTTCATGTTTTCTTCGTGTCAGTATTTTCAAGCATTTTTAAACTTCAATATTTTAAATTTTACACCAAATTATGGTAATTATGAAAGTTGGCAAAGAAATTGTTGATCCAAAATCATTAATTGCGCAATTAACTTGCTGTGATAGACAATTTTGGAAGACCCCAAATAGTGCTCATCTCGTTACAGGCAATGTAAAAGCTTTTCACGAATTTGACTCAAAAGCTATGACTGCATTTTCTTACATTTTAGATTGTGGTGGTTATATGACCTAATTCAAAAACTTGAAATAATTATACTTCGTCACGATAACTTTGAATACTTTTCTTATAACAAGATGTACTGCAAAGCATTTTAAGTCAACAGAGTTCACTTTGATCAGTCAATCAATATGAATCATACACTTTAATTTTTCCTTATACAAAGCATTGCATTTCTGGTTAATAATAGATTCAATTGGTTTTATTTATTAGGTCTCAAAGTTTTTCTAGCATAGGTATCAGTATATACCAATTGACTTTGAATACAGGCTTTTCGCATTCATTAAGGCAAAATCAATATGACAATTATTGATGTTCTAAGTGTCTCATATGTTTGAAATAACTAACAATATTTTGACTGCTTTTATGGTTATGTTATTTCCAGCCAATTATAAAATTTATGAACCAAAGTATTAACATTTCACATGCAAATTAGAAAGCTCTATACCTTTACATGATGACTCCTGTGATTCGCTTTCAGTAGATTTAGTTTCAACTGATTCCTCACTTCCTGGACACAAAATATTTAAAACGTGTTAAAATCATTGAATTAAAACTTTAAATATGCGAGTTAAAATCAAACTTTTTGGAAACGAATTAGATCCTATTTTTTAAGTTGGCCTCCACTTTATAAAGTTACCGTTAGAGAAAGGCGCTCGTTTAAACCGGTATGACTTTCTTGTCCAAGGATCTATTTCAGAGCAAAAGTAACCTTGCTTAACTTACTAAATTTGACTAAACAGTTATATTTAAAAGAGAGTTGCTCACCTTTGACCGACCCTACTGAAGAAGAAAAGTGTGGCCACCTTCCTAATTAAGTGATGGACAGTATGAACTAGATTAAGAATAGAAATTGAAGGTCAGTTAAAGGGACTTCTTCTTACCAATACTTCCTTTGCGATAAGGCCTGCGGTGTAGCAACATTTGTCTGTCTAAGTGAAATAAAACCAGAATAATTTAACTTTTAATTCAATTTGCTAGAATTTTTCACCGATAACGTTTCCTAAATTAAGTTCAATACCTACCAATGTGCGAGAAATATTTGAAAAGTGAATATATATTTAATAAAATGGCCTCATGCATAAAGTTTAGTTGAAATTTGTAATGATTGATTAAAATAAATGAACGTAAAATTTTTGATATCTGCAAAATGGTAAGTTTCACAAAATACAGAATAGAATTTATTGTTCATCATGAAGTACGTACATATGGATTGACCTTATCTTGGAATTGATTTTATAATACTTATAAATATAAATAAAGTGATGTAAATAGGTCTCATTTTTCACCTTTCAAATAATGTTCACATAATCACTACCCCAAATAAAATTATTAATATATGTTTGTAATCTGTTAAAGTGAGCATATAAATTTTGGTAAAATGTGCCAAGAGTAGGATTTAACTTATGAAATGAATGAATTTTAAAAACTTCTTCGGGATATGTGCATACCTTCTTTTACGCATTCATTTTCAAAATGAAGATTGAGCATCGTTCAAACTAATTAATACTTGGAATATCTTGAATGCATTTTAAACATTATTTATTTATTGCGTTAATTCAATATTTTAAGCCAAAATCTCTCCTTCATGATAATTTTTCGAATACTTCAAAATGACTCATTCTTACCTTTCTTTGGTTTTATCTTTTTCTCACAGACTCTTTCTTCCTGTGCATAAGATTTTGAAACTAAAATATTATTATTGTTAGTTTAAAACTAGTAACCCTTTTTTTAAAAAGTATTTATAATGGCAAACATATCTTACACTCAAATCTTTCTTTAATCAACTTTGCTGAAATCTTTCTTCCTTCAGGAAATTTGAAAGATTTACCTAATATACAAATAAAATGATTCAAATCCGTTCAGCCACACAGGGTTTGCTTAAAGCTGATGCAATATTCACCGCATTTAATAGCAAGGAAATTGTATAAATGGGAAATTAACTCACCGAATTCGATATGCATTGTCATCGCAAGTCCAAATCGATAAATATATGTTCTTCTTTAATGCCAAAATCCCGGCTTATATACCAAAAATTTCAATGATCTCATGACTTCTCGCACCGTCGGCTCGCCGTTTGAGCACGTGTTTATGAAACGAAATAGTGCATCAACAATATATCTCAGCTTTCTTCGAATTATGAAGCATTTCTTTATAAAAAACTGTTTAATAAATGTATTAAATGAGTATAAAATTTTAGTTATCCAGTGTGATTTAATTGGAGTATTAAGTATTTTAATACTTGCCGCAGTAACGATATTGTAGATCAAAACTTTATTATATATTGGCTTTATCTTGATGTATATTGCAGTGTATTACTATAGCTCAACGTTCTTTAATAAAAAGGATTTGTCATCTTTTACACACACATTGCCGAATAAAGCAATTTAAGTTCTAAAGTGCTCCGTAGATAAACAATGTAAAGAAATTTTAAACAAATAATAAAATTCAAAGCATTCCAACTCTTAAGAAAAATTGGCTGCATTAGGAAGATATTCTAGTCATACATGTGAATGCTTAAAATCACTCTGAATTTACATGCTGTTGACACAGTTTCAAGCTATTGAGCAGGCTTTATTCATTGCTTATCAATTAAGAATATTCATATTTGCCCCCAAAACATAAAACCAATCGCGAAGTTAGGGGAGATAGTCACTTTATTTCGCACACTTTTAAAGTGCACTTCAATATCCTCACTATTGCATTGTTCAAAGAGCGAACGAGTAAATCAGAGTGGACGAAGTATGGCAAGGCTTTCCAAATATCTCCTACTTATTATAGAAATCTGTATAATGAATTTGCTATCTTTCGTGCATTTTGTCAACTTATCCGCGCAAGTCTTTTGTGTTTCTTCTCTACCTTTACGAATTTCAGGTTGAAGATTATGTAGACCAAATTATCTTTTGCTAGGAGCAATATAGTAGAATCTGATAATTTCACAGAGCACCATTGAACCAGGGAAGATGAAGTAAATGCAGAAGTCCATTATATCAAAATATATTTTTTGGCATATTTAACACGATTTATTTTTACTTAAACACTGAAGCTTGAACTTAATTTAGTTTGGAAACAACACCTGGAACTTAAATTTGATGGAACATTCAAATTTAATATAAAATTGATCGCGCTAGAAGTGACTTCGAAATTTGACTTGAAATTAAAATCTGACTTAATTAAAGTTCAAACCATAAGAATTATTTTTAACATTTTTTAATAAAACGTGGAATAAAGTCGACAGAATCTCTACACTTTCATACTTTTATTCCATCACAAGGGGCTAATGAAATGCTAATACAATCATAAGAATTTTTGAGAATATAAAAGTACATTTCTAAGCAATTCAAACTACTCGCAAAAAATCTGTCTATGTTTGTCAGGTGTAAAATCACATGTCAAAATATTTTTGTACAATTTAGTATAAAAGAGAATAGCCTCGCGGATTGAACACTGTGGATTAGAAAAAAACTAGCCAACAATGAACAGATGTTTTGGAGCTGGTAAGTTTGATATTTTAATGAATAATTTACTTGATCATTAGTAACCACCTCTCTTTACATTTACTTGGTTACATTTTATTCTATGATACGGTTTGCTGTAATTTAACAATGCCATAGAAAAGGAAAAAAAGGTAATATAATTATATCGGTTGAAGGTGTCTCGTCTGAGATTGGGTTTATATTCGATGAAATCATAAGGAATATAAATATATATATATATATATATGCTTATATGTTTTTATTTATACATGGTGCAAAGGTTTACCATATAGGTATAAATATTACTTATGCTTGTCAAATGCGGAATCTGCAAACAGCAAAATTAAGGAAGATTAGTATAACTCGAAAAGTATTGATTATTTGCACTGCTTTTGAGCATTGAAATTAAAAATGATTTGGATATCTTTCTAACCAAATGTGGCAACCAGGAGGCATTAACTGGAGTTTAAATAGAGACTAAATAAACAGGAAGGAAAAGTGGAAGAAGAGTCAAAATTATGAATTTATTGTAAATTTTATTTTAAAATAAACTTTTCTTTCTTGCTCTTTTAAGAAAAAACAATTTGCCAACAGAACCAATGTGAAGGCCGTGATACTTCTAAGGATGGTGCTATTTTTGTGAGAAGAGGTATATTTCAAATATTTATTCGTTTATTTAAATTTCTAGTTGCAACTTGATTAAGTGGTGCTCAATTACAATTGTGTATCATGAAATATGAATATATTAGTCAATCATTATTCCATATGCTTTTTTAATTCTAGGGCAATCGGGAAATGCATGCAACAAAATGAATAACAGAAGATTTTTAGTTAAGGAAGACTTTAAAAGTGAGCATTTCACACAGTTAAGTGAGCTACACCCATCACTAATAGTGCAATTAACAAATTGGTCTCTTTGCCTTTTAAGCCAAAACTACTAAAGCTAAATCAAGTCGTGAATACGAGGAGTGTAAACCCAATAAACGTACGTCACCCTATATCTGCAAGATGCATGATTTTGTTAGACATGAATATCTCTCGATGCTTGAAACTTTTTTAGAACAAGATTTATCCATTGAATACGCACCTGAGAGGAAACCGCGGCGCATAGAAGGTTTCTATTCTGATTGATTACTTATTAATTGCAATTAAAATCATGTTCATTATGATATTTAATTTAATTAATATAATTGCGAGTTGCGTAATTCTTAGTTATATGTATCCATTTCTTTACACTCAACAGCAATGCCCCAAAATACTGCCCCACGTGTTCGTCAAGAAGCTGTTCGTCAAGAAGCTGTTCGTCAAGAAGCAGTCCGTAAGTGTATAAAACTTAAGTCTATATTTATTTTTATCAGTGAGAAATATAAATTTGCTTCTTTTGGAAATATGCTCGACCAATTTTGCAAATTATTATTATAGGCAAAGGTGTTTTTTCTAATATTTATTTCAAACAGCAGGCTTTATGATAGTTATCATTAGCCCTTTAGTTGACTTCATGCTTCACTAAAGGGAAGGAATATCAAAGTGAGACAAATTCGAGAATGGGGGGGGAGAACAAAAGAGTGTTTTAAAGATGTAAAAGAGACAGACACAAAGGTAGATGAAAGGTGATGTGTGTACTGTGGAAATGGGGTTATGATAGTTTGAACTCAAAAGTCAACTGCCGGTTTATAGACTTTTTTGCCGCATGAATATACGTCGCCCAGGGTGCACCATGTGGAGGTTAATCTATCGCACACCCCTTTTTTCTAATATTGTAACGTGTTTTTGTGTGGAGTATGAACAATGACCCAGCATACTTTCATGGCAGTTGGAAGCGAAATAAGGTAGATCTTTAGTTTTTTCTTTTGCGTCCCTACCAAACGCGGCTCGACTCAAATGTTTTTGTGTCTTGCTATTTGTCGCCTCTGATTGGGTGAATGTAGGGTGGTGGAGTGAATACTTAGCCCTAAACTATGGGAGGGATTTTGACACAAGGAGATTTCATTCCAGTCACTATAATGTTTTAGTCCAAAATGAAGTGGCTAACTCTAAATCGTAGAGCTAAATTAAATGGTAAATATTTCCATTGGAGTGCAGGTGTGTTAATATCCGAGTTAGTAAAATTAAAGCACATTCAATACATTTTCAAAAGCAATTAAAGAAATGCCCTAACTTTATAAAATATAAAACAGATTATAATATATTTATTGGCCCAAAAGTCTAAGTAAATTAAATCATTGCATTTAATTTAATTCGCCTTATTTTATCTCTTAGAGCAATTCCAGCCCTATATTTGCATGCCTGCATATGGTAATTGAAATGAATAGGTTTATTTACTTTTCCTTTTAACTAATATATTTATAAAAATAATTACCTTTTCATAGTTGAATATCAACAATACGCACCTCCTCAGCCAATGTTCCAACCCGTCTTCGGTAATGCTGTTAACGAAATTTATATTATTTCTTCTAAAAAAATAAAATTATGAAGTTCATTAAATCTACACTTGCAAATTTTGTATGATTGCAAATTTAGTGTTGGGTTTAATTTTTCCAGTTGAACAACAGCCACCTCAACCATATTTTATCATGCAACCAGTATACCAGCCAGTCCGAGGTTTGAATTTCATCATAAAATTGATTTATTTGCGACTGCCTTAATAGTAATTTGTTTTAATAATCTAATTTTCCGCTTTAATAAAATATAACAATGGAAATTAAAGAAACAAGCATCTGTACATGATGAGTGTAACCAAATGTGCGCAAATTAGATCAAAACATGTTTTTTGAAAATTTAGGTGAAACCCAGATGATCCAATCTTTCAACGAAATGGCTCCAGGTATAAGAAAACAATCTTTCACATAATTCATAATATGACTTAATATTTATAATTATAACGCAAATTTATTTGGAATTATTTTAAGCTGCTTTAAATCGGTCCGCATTCGTTATGCCAGAAAATGAACAATATAAATGTAAGCATTTATGTTTATCTTTGCAAAATATATTCTATAAATGAATTAAGTCCACCTAAATTTACTGAACTAATTTCGATCGTTATGATTAAATTTTAAGAATTTTGCTTCAAATAAATTAGTTTTTCTGAAAAAAATTAATATTCAAATTTTTTAATTGCGAAAACTTAGTTGACCACCAAAGCAACTACTCGTCCAACGACATGGTAGACGGTAATTCATTAACATTTTCATTTCTTTTGTAGAAATAAATATATTTGATTTTTCTTCAATTTTTCGAACTAATTGTGCAAAAATCGTAATTTTATTCATTTTTTTTCATTAAACGCATATTTTGCCTTCCTTATGGAGAAAAATTTCGTTAATACTAACTCATCATTTCTCATGCAATTTTACATTTCCATAATATTGTTGAATGGATATTTCTTGAACTTTCTCTGAAATGATTTTGAGTAAGTTAAAGAATAGCAATGGTTTATAGAAATTTAAGCATGTATGTTGCATAGTTGTAAATCTCAACAACGTCATTATAAGCGTAAGTTAACCGTGAAAAGTCAAATACTAGGCGAATTTCAGTGCAATAAATACTACCGTAGACACCGCAAACTTTATAAGCAGTTTCCTTTTGAAATTCATGGATTTCTTACGTTGCTTTCTAACAGCAGTGCATGAAAATCAATCCTCCTTTGGCTCTATGAAACCAAACGCCAGTGAAATTGCTAATTCTGACAAAATTACGGACGAAGATACTATAGGTATTGTAAAACACTATTGTGCCTCTCATTGGCTTCTAATCTGTAAAATCTAAAAAAAAACATTTTATAGTTGCTCCGCAACGTAAAGAACCAAGTGGCCCAGGAGTTTACGTTGAAACAACAAGTAAAGAGAACGCTTCATTTATAATTACATTGAAACTATAGAGTGAATAGAGTATTGTTTTAATACTTCAAAATGATTTTTATAGCCAAGTGCTACCAATGTGAACCAGATGGACCAGTGACCTGTGAAGAAATCACAGGTAAATTAATCACTCAATCGATATTGACCAAAGACTATAAGCTTCTTTTGAATCATAATAGATACTTAAGATATACATTAAATAAGCTTTCCAAATTAAGCAAAAAATACGTTTTATTTAAATTTCAAAATATTTTATAGTTGAATGTTGCCAAAACTCACCCGAAGGACCAGTTACCTGCCAAGAAACAAAGGGTAATGTAACGTTTAATTAAAGTTCAAATGCAAATTTGGAATTAAAAATGAATCTATTAAATAATGCTTAAATAAGTATGTCTAATGTTTTATCTATTATTTAAATTGTTTACACAAAACTTTTTTCAGTTGAATGCATTCAAAGGGAGTCAGATGGACCCTTAGTATGCACAGGTAACAAAATTTGTCGACACTAATAGAAAAAAATCTTGTTTTAATTTTGATGAATAGTTTAATTGATTACTAAATTTAACTTTGTAAATTTGGCCCACATAAGTAGAAATTTAGCTAATATACATATTTATTCTAAATTTCAAAATTTACAAAACTCAGCTAATTGTTACATCATTTTGTTAGACACATGTAATACAATCAACACCCCGGCACCACAATCAGGTAGGGTTCAATGTCATACCATTAAATATATTTCCAAAATATTACAATTTCTTTTGGCCAATTTTATTAGTACATTAATTAAAGCCAGATAAAGTTGATACAATTTAACAAGCATTTAGTTAGAAAAGTAAAATAATACCTGCGTTCTACGTTTCTTTCAGTGGAAAAGAACCAAAGTGTGACTGACTTTGGAAATAGAAAACTTGAAGGTATTTGTAAATAAAAATATGTATTGGTTAAGCGCCTGGCCTATTTTAAATAAATATTAATTTCCCAGCTGAATACTCTCAACCAAATGGATGTAGCACAGTTACCTTCGGACAAACCAACGGTAAAAGGCAATCTCTAAAATGATACAAAAAACATTTTCTTTTAATTGTCATAAAGTACTTTTAATAAATAGTTACTTAGAAAAATAAAATAATGCCTGCGTTCTGCGTTTCTTTCAGTGGAAAAGAACCAATGTGGGACTGACCTTGTAAATAGAAAAATTGAAGGTATTTGTAAATAAAAATATGTATTGGTTAAGCCTCTGGCCTATTTTAAATAAATTTTAATTTCCCAGCTGAATACTCTCAACCAAATGGATGTAGCACAGTTACCTTCGGACAAACCAAAGGTAAAAGGCCGCCTCTATAATAATACTAAAGAAAAAAATTTCATTTCATTGTCATAAAAGCACTTTTAATAAATATTTACTAAGAAAAATAAAATAATGCCTGCGTTTTTCTTTTCCTTCAGCGGAAAAGAACCAAAGTGAAACTGACTTTGGAAATAGAAAAATTGAAGGTATTTGTAAATTTAAATAAGTATTGGTTAAACATCTGGTCTATTTTAAATAAATATTAATTCCCCAGCTGAATACGCTCAACCACAAGGATATGGCTCAGTAGCCTTCAGACAAACCAAAGGTAAAAGGCCGCCTTTATAATAATACTAAAGAAATAATTTCATATCATTGTCATAAAAGTGCATTTTAAACTGAGCATTAATTAAATTATGATTCTAACCCTTTAGATGACCAAATGCAAACGACACAGAATCTGATTCTTAGATGTACCGTTGAGAAAGAAAATTTTCCACAGAAATCGCCATCAATTGGCAGAAACATCACTGGCTACGATTCATCTTCTTCATCATCTTCTTCCTCTTCTTCGTCATCCTCGTCATCTTCTTCATCGTCATCATCATCGTCATCATCGTCGTCTTCCTCCTCATCATCTTCTTCATCCTCATCGTCTACATCATCATCATCGTCTTCCTCACGATCTTCTTCTACTTGTACTTTAAGATCAGCACGTTCAAATGGTTCCCCCAACGGTTAGTAATTTATTTTCTTATTTAATATAGTGTTGCCTCTATTTATTTTTGAATGAAATAATGAAAATGTGGTTTCGTTAGCATTAGTAAATAGGACTCATTTGAATGAAGAAAATTACTAAAGTAAAATTAAATTAAAAAAATTATTTATCCAAAGCAAACTAGAATACAAAAATTGGAAATGTAGTATAATAGAAAGTGGAATTATGACCAAAGTGTACTAATTAGCATTTTGTATTTAAATTAAATTTAAATTTAAATTAGTGCAACTATTTTTATAGATGGCGTTTTCTGTGAGACCGCTGGTTTCTTAGTTAAATGCATTAACAAACATGATGAAATGGGTATGTTTTATTATTTTAGCCATTTAAAACATTACATCATTGATTATCTGTTCCCGATGAAATATTTATGCCTCTAATTATCATTAAATTGTACATTTCTTTAGCTGACTACCAATCAGAAATACCTTATGAGGCAATTTTTGAAGCTCTTCCAGGCATGTTTACATTAATTTACTATTTCTGTCTTACCTTTCTAAAATCAAAATAATAATTATTTTAAATTTATTACAATTAGTGGAGTGTCGGGAAGAATTGACAGGAAAAGAGGCTAAAAGTAATCGATTTTATTTAAAATTATAAAACTATCAAATGCTTCAAGCACATTTTTCTAAAAAAGCAATTCTTCTATTTTAGTCGAAATTCACCCAGTTGTGCAAAGTAATTATTGTTGAATGTCTAAACCACTGTTCTATTTAACTTCTACTCCGTTCATAAATTGCACTTTAAATTTAGATGTGTTCCAACCATGCA
Source organism: Rodentolepis nana (assembly GCA_900617975.1). Classification (NCBI taxonomy): domain Eukaryota; kingdom Metazoa; phylum Platyhelminthes; class Cestoda; order Cyclophyllidea; family Hymenolepididae; genus Rodentolepis; species Rodentolepis nana. Next base: position 23,443 of record UZAE01012464.1, on the reverse strand, counting down.
CGTCTTGTTTACAAATCTGCAATGCTGTTCCAGGTAAAACATTTGATTATAGTATATTTGCTCTATTTGAAGTTGGCATGTACCTTTAATCTTATACTTTTGAAGAAAAATTAATTGGGCGAATTCTCAAAGAGAAATATATTTTAATCAGACTCCAAGACCATTAATCAGAAGTGGGTACACAATTTAAAGAATAAGATCTTCTGTGCATAAATAGAATTTTTCTATATTTTTATTTTTTAAAATTTCTAATGAATTCATTTGTAAGTTTTAGTTAGATATTGGTATATCATGATGACCTAACTGCTAAATCTCCTTAAAAATAAAGAAAACTTCCAAACATATATATAAGGCTTGTTCTATAACTTAACACTAACTTATCGAAAGTCGCTTCACAAAATTGCAGCCTGTGAAATAAGAACCCATTATCTAACATCAGAACTTGAGTTCTGTGGACTTGAATCACATTTGTTGTCCAATAGAAACGCTTGACCTCCAGATTTCCAGAATGATCCATAGGAAATGAATAGGAAACTAGGTTTTTGGCATTTCGATTCTTTGAAATATCGCATGCAATATTGTAGATTTTAATTGATGAATGGATTTTGAATAAAATGCCTTTATTATCTATAGTTGAGAAGCGCCAATATATAAAGGAGATCATTGTCGTTAATTACGAAACTTCTGATTCCAAAAACCCCTCCTCTACCGGCCGAAGTTCGTCGCCTGTCCCATCACAAAGCTTAGGTAACCATCATCTTTAAACTATTACTTACCTTCAAGAAACTAATGAAACATGTTTAAGGATTTTCAGTGGAAGCTAAAATTCTATGCATGTATATTTCTTATACTTACACCACAGAAGTGGCCAATATACCTTAAATTGGCTGATATGGATTCTCTCGGATATAGTTACCCATCCCTGATTTAAGAAACTGAAAACGGTGCATAGGAAAGAACATATATTGACATAAATTAGTACTTTCAAGCTCACCTTAGAAAACAGCTATCCTTTGAATGTCTTTTAAAAGAATTAAGGAATTTCAATAACATTTCTATAAGACGTAAAAAGCAAAGATATTGAACATGTTACATCTTTTGTCACCAATCAATTGTTTAAAATTAGAGATTAAATTAGAAATATAGGATTAGGCAGATTGCAACAGATTGGAATCTTCTAAGCCTTCTAGTTCCTCATCCAAACTTGGTTCATTTAATGGTAAATGGATTGTTTTTTATATTAAAAAGTTATCAAAATTTATGAATATAAATATAAATCATATTCTATTGTCTTAGTTTATTGAGTTTGTTCTCGCTCTAAGAAGCTGCTTAAAAGCATTCTACTAATTTTTATAAGTAACAAAATATTTAAACAATTTTGAATGTTTGAATACATCTTCATTGTTTTTGTATAACTGTTGTATGTGGTGCTTTTTCTATTTCTTTTGAAAATTTAATGATTTTAGCACTTTTATCATGTTTGTAAATACTAATAAATATAAAGAACTTGTAGATGACCAATGCAAAGACGATAACGTTTACCTCAGAAAAAGGAAGGTCAAGAAGGATAGCAAAAGTGGTACGTTAATTGTTCTATCAACCACAGTACCAAGTCTTATTTTAAGTTTCGTGTGTGACAGGTGGAATAAATTAGAACAAAAAATATCGTAACTTTAGTCACCCAGTATATAATTTATATCTTACGTAGGGTAATGGCCTAATTTCTAGCGTGTCATTTGATGGACACTGGCCATATTAAGAAAAGCAAAGTTTTAGTATATCAAACCACTCAGAATTTATAATTATCATGCTGTCGATTTGTCCCGATATCATCAACATTGTGCTCAAGTGGTAGATTCTAAATGCATTCGACATACTGAAAAATGAGCATTTGAGGGCTCAGAAAATTCAAAGGAAAAAAATCTTTGTATTCTTCATTTTCTACACCATCGCAGTAAACTTAAAATTACTACTTGTTGTAGGTAAGGAGAACAGGAAATGCGATGATTCCGTGCGCAAGAAGGTTGAAAAAAAGAAACACCGAGGTATATACACCGTTTATTTGGTCTCCTATTTTCCTCTTAATGTTATATGCCATGTGATTATACTCATGTTTCTTTAATTCTGGTAGACTACAAATGCAAAAAATCAGATGAAAAGAAGAAAGATATAGCTAAAGTCTGCAAATATCAAAAAGTTAAAGGAAAGAAACCACGAGGTAATGTAAACAACAAAATATTGGGAACCAGGTTTATAATTGACATGATTAAGACAAATAGATTTATCTGAGTTAATTTTCTACCAAAATTAAAGAATTGTGTAATAAAAAACTCATAAACGAGATCATAGCGTGGCAATTTTGGCATTAAAGAATATAGTGTAACCCAGGCATGTAACTGAGTAAATCTCACTATATAGGTTTAAAGGTCATGTGCAACAAATCAATTAATAGTTTAAGACCATAGGATGGTACCTGTGAAGAACAGAGTGAAGTGATACTAACAAGTTGGTCAAGATAACCTTTCAGGCCAATTGAAAGCAAATAATTTCATTGGTGGTCGTCTTCTTCTATCTTCTGCTTTCTATCTATGATGATATAATTAAATGATCTGTTATTGCACCATTCGGAATTAGATGAATGCGATAAGAACCAAAATACCGGAAATGATTTGCCATTGAAGCTGTCTTAAAGAAATTTAATTATATTGCCGATTTACAGAGAATTTTGATAATTTTTTCATTCAATTTTGTTTCAAAACTATTTCACCAAAATTGGGGTGAATTAAACACTTTTGAGCCTTTGAAAGTCCATGAAGAAATAAAGTGTGACCAAACAACCTCTTAATTTTTTAAAGTTGAGTTAAACACTCATTTGAAATAAAAATTAACAATATTTTGTTTTAAATTTTAGATAGGTGCTCCCATTAATCAAGCGAGAATTAGAATTGCAAAGTAGTTGAATTTCTTTGAAATTTAAACCGTCTAAATCTTAGTTCAAGATGCTTAATTTTCTATTTTTCTTTTCAGATGCACTTAGTAAATTACTACACTTAAACGAAATTTTCAATAAAATACGTAGTTGCCACATACTTTTTGCTTCTCTTTTTAATAAAATGTGTCCAAATGTGTCGTTTTACATCGACCTAGAAAATTGCTCTAACACGTGGTCATTAAAATAACCGGAGGAAACTGAACGAGATCTGTTTCGGTTATTCTTAAAAGTTGTTGGTAATATTAAGAAAAGACGCTTAAAGTATATCGCTCTGCTTGAATTTGAATAAACAACATAAGTTAAGTAATCCTTTTTCACAGAAGTTGCATCTGTTATGACTTAAATTTAAGTGAATTTCTTATAGTTATCCTTAAAATAACTCACTTGAATACTGATGTTTAAGGCGACGTTGCTAGTTTTGATATATTTCTTTTAAACTTGACAAATTCAAATAACTTGTGATAGAGTGACTACCTAGAGTAATGAGTGATAGGTCAACAAGTTTTATATTTTATGAACATAACCTCACTCACAAATAGAGGAACGAATACATGAACTTCAAACACTCAGTTAATGACTGTTCTTTAAAAAACAATTCTCTTGATGCCTCTAATAAAAAGGATTTTTTCCTGTTTCCCTACCATTTTTAAAATCTTATTTGACTAGTTTTTACCTTCCATAATTGAATACATTCGACTGATTAAAACTATTAATAGTTTTGTGTGGGTGTAGACAATACAAAAAAATAAAGATCGCTTGATGTCTTGCAAATTGAGAAAAATAATAAAATTACATATTTCCTGCACTGAATTATCTAATGAATGACTTTAATGAATGATGCCTACTCAATTATTTATACCTAATTTGGATTTATCAATGAAAGAATCTTTGAATTAAATCGGGAAATTCACCAAATTACAAAGAATATTATTTCCAAAAAAATTGCAGAAGCGTTAAGTAATAAATAAAAGATGTGATTGTCTGCTATAGCATAGGCCTTTTACATTATGGTAAGGATAACCTGTCAGTTTGATTAACCATAGAAATAGCTCTTAAATGATTCTATCTAAATAGTAGATAGGACTACATATCTGTTCAAAATATCACTTCTATCGCAATCTTAATAAAGGTTTAGAAAGTGTAATGCGATTAATGACGATATGATGAGGAAATGTTAGCACGAGATTACATGATCGGAAATATTATTAGGCTAAACTGAACAACGAAGTGTTTTTAAACAGGATGGATGTAATAATCACACTATAATCATAATCCTGTATTTTATAAATTTATAAAACATGTTATCGGCACTTATTAAGTATAAATGACATATTGGCCTTTAAGTCTGCTCGAAATACAATGTATTTATTAAAATATGAGCATTAAATGTTTAATTTTAGAAGCTGTTTAACTAATCAACATTAAGGAAATAAGAATTTGACCCAAATTCGTCTAAAGATATGATAAAACATAATTGTGTTAAAAAAGAACATTTGAAAAATTAGTTTATAAGGTAAAAAAAATATTTTAAATTTTTTTAGTGAAGTATTATTCATATCTCAATTATTGGAAGAGAGGTTGAATATTTAAATCTCAGCAGACAAGCATGTTAAATTATTAGAAGAATACTATGTGCATGAAAATAAATTTCTATTTATTTTTGAAATTTTTAAAAGATTGAAAAAGTTTGTTCGTCTGCTTTTATTAATGCAGCTTTTATCACTAGTAAATATAAAAATACTAGGTTTGTATTTTAAATTCAATTGAAGACTGAAAGCAGTGATTGAGAAGTGAAGAGCGGAATAGAAAGTGGAATAATAATTTTTTAGTGTATTGAACATCAAATTTATCGATTTTGTTCCTCTTGTTGAAAAATCCAGATCCTGCAGGTGTGCATAAAGTAATGATTCTGATTTAAAAATATTCATTATTTATTTATATCAAATGGCAGGGGTTTTGATAGTTATCATTAGCCTTTTAATTGATTTCAGGTTTCACAGGGAGGAGGAGGAACATCAAAGTGACAAAAAGTTGAGAGGGGTAGGAGGAGGAACATCAAAGTGACAAAAAGTCGAGATGGGGACTATCATTAGCCCTTTAGTTGACTTCGTGCTTCACAGAAGCAATTTAGCTGACTTTGGGCTTCACAGAGAGGAGGAGGAGATTAAAAAGAATGATTCCCAGACGTAAAAGAGACAGACAGACACAAAGGCATGGAATAGTTAAGATGAGTACTGTGAAAGAGGTCGAAGATGGCAAAAGTCGGGTCATAGTAGTTTGAAATCAGAAATCAACTGTCGATAAATAGACTTTTTACCGTATGAATATACATTGTCCAGGGTGCACCACGTGGAGATATGCCTATTGCGCCCCCTTGATTTAAAAATTAGGGGCTAGTCTAGGAAAGATCGTTATTACTTCGTTGGTAGTTGGTAGATTTTATTAAATTGATAATGGTCATCGCTTTATGTATTTGGGGGATAAAATTAGAGGCCTTAATATTGGTTCTTTGAAGGGATATTCAAGAACGGTTAATAAGCTTATTATATTGGGCTACTATTTCCAAAAATTAGATTCATTCTTAAGTTCATTTATTATAATGATGCAAATTCAAGTGATTAAGAGTAAACCTGAATTTTAAAGCAAAGATTATCGTTAACCTGCATGTTGTTCAAAAGGTTTCTAAATTTAAATGTGTGTTTTGGTGAATGAGGACCACAGTCAAGAGTAGGGAGTTGGGGAAAGCGTGATCTATTGTCTGAGTTCATTGAATTTTGATAACCAATCAGCTTTAAATTATATTGCTTATTTTCAAAATTACAAATAGCTAACAAAATGGGTCTCATGAAAAATAATAAGAAAGCACAAGATTAGAAAATCTTTTACTTGTAAATGTGATTTTCAATTTCATTCTTAATATAAGCACATGATTAAGCAGTTCACTAGAGCCACAAGGTTAGCCATAATTTGCAATATTTCATTTCAAACGTCGAGCGTATTATATTGCCATCACTAAAATTTTAAATTAATGGGTTTTTAAATGAATGATAAGCAATATATATTTCCATAATCATCTTCTTTAAGTAAAGTAAATGAAACACCATTTCAAACAACTTTTGATTTTTATTGTTTATGGTAACTCACCGAACCACTTCCTCTGAAATAAATCAAACCTCATGGTCACTAACTGTGGCCATAGGAGCGAGAACTCTATATTATATAAATAAAGCAATTAATCCTAAGTTTGGCATGAAATTCCCCCACTAATAATATTATTTAAATATTCTTAACTGAAGGTATCGATTTCACTTCCGTATGGTAACTTGAGTAGAAAATCATGAATTTCATTTAAATCTCAAACATTTAGAAGCAAAGCAACAACCTAGATTGATTGTCCATAATTTTTTTACGATTTTGAGTTCACTCTTTGAATTTTAAAGTACGCTCTTTAACCACTTTACCACATGTGTACTAGCTAAATATTTCCAAAAGCATGCGATCCACGCGTTTCAGTTCACGAGAAAATCGCTCGATTTTTTTGCGCATTCAATGATAATTCAAGGTTGATCCTTTAACTTAATGTCAACAAATATTTGGAAAATATCTCTCTGAACTATAATGTACATTGCAGTCGAAACATGTTGAATCATTTATGCCCGTTCTGTGTACGAAGAGATTGCATTAAGCTATGTAATTCTTGCCCAGTTTGGGGAAAAAATGAACCGATGATAGGACTGAATCGGTCGATGCGATGTGATCCGGACATTGGGCATAGGATTAACTTGATATGAATAGGCAGACCAAGTTCCAGATGCCAAGATTAAAATGGATCCTCATGCCTATTATCAGGACAAAACTAAAGTAAACATTGAACTAAAAGTGTCAGTGGTCTAAATTTTGTCAAAGACGCTACAATTACAGTTTCATAGTTTATTTATATCAAATGGTAGTTAAATCAAATGATAGTTATTATTGGTCCTTTACTTGCCTTTGGGCTTAACAAATGAAAGGAGCATCATTATCACGAACATTCGAGAGGGGAGGGGAGACAGAAGAGTGATTCACAGAAGCAAAATAGACAGTCAGACACAAGGGTAGAGTAAACGGTAAAGTGAGTATTGTGGAAGTGGTCGAATATGACACACAGTCGAGCTAGGATAGTTTAAAATTAACTATCAGTTTATAGAATTTTTTTGCCGTATGAGTAAACGTTTCTCGGGTGCACCACGTGGAAGTAAGTCAATCGCACACCCCCAGTTCCGTAGTTACCATACTGATAGTAATTGTTTCGGTCCGCTCTATTTTAAAATCTATGATTCAAGAACTTCTGGAAAGAAGCAAAAGTCTTTCTTGCAGGTTTCGACGATGACAAACACGCGTGTGTGAATTGATAAGCATATCCTCAAACTTAATTTTGTTATTTTCTCCATAAAAATTATTGAAACTGTTATGAAATGATCTCAATTTTATAAGTGGATGCTCAAATCATAATGATCGAATAAATGGAGACTGAAATCTTTGCTTTAAATGAAATTTGATGTATTAACTTTTGACATTTGAGGTCACAAACTTCACATTATTAACTAACTTCGAAATGTAACTCACTGCAGACATCGATGTCTAGTTCAAACTGAATTGTGAATCGTTTTGGCAAGTGGTGTAAGAACCTGTAAATAAGCACTTAAAAGTGTGGATTTCATTGTTTAATATCAAAGAATATACTTTTTGCTTAAAAATGTGCCAATCCCAATTAAGTGGACCATGCAAAGTGAAGAAAATTTATAAATTCACCTCTAGTTATTTAACCTAGATGAATTTGATTCACTGATTTCCAGATGACTTGAGCATTGGAGTCTGACTTCTCATTATTTTTACAGGCATATAATTTTCTTTAAAAATGATCCTATATTTATCCTTATTATTATATGCTTTCCGCCATTTTTAAAACATAATTTTGGCTTTCGAATTTCGTTCCGATAGTTAACATTTTGTTTTCAGTGAGTGAGGCATACAAACCGATACCTTTTCGTCGGAATCAGATGTGCATTATGTGTAGATGTGCATATCAAAAAAACTAACTAGTTAACAATTCGAAGTCATCTCTTTCACCTCCAGACCCCCACTTATATACTCTTAGGAATATTAACTTTAAAATACAAATGCCGTTGATTCGTTTAGACATGATTGAAATGATAATGCATCAGCTGTCTGCGTCATGCGAACTACACTCAACGTGAAATGAATGAAAGCCAATACATGCTAGCGTATCCTACGATGCAACCCAATGCAAAAGTAATTTGCACTAAGCCATTTCGAATTTTTACAAATAAGGGCAATATTTGCCTTTTTATTCAAATTCTGCTTTTGTCCTATGAGCCCTAATAGTAGAAGTACGAGGCGAAAATATATTAGCTTCATTCCAAATCGATTAGTTTTAAAATTACTTGTGCTAAAAATGCAAAACACCTGAATTTTAAATAAAAAATTTCAAAATGCACAAATGAACTTCATTCACAGCATAAATACTTTCATTCCATTCTATCAAAATGTACTAATAAATCTAGAGCCGCTTTAATAAGGGCATCTGCTAATTGTGGCTTGGGATTTGTCCAGTTATTAGGTGAAGGAAAGTTCTACCTTCTAGTAAAAAAGGATATGCCATGTTTCACGTAGGATAAGACCAAGTGTGATTTAGTTATTATCTCGAACTGAACGAAATAAAATGCTTATAAGAATTTCAGTTGCCTTGACAAAATTGCCTTTCCCCACAAAGGAAACATACAATAAATTACTTTTCTATTATCTTTACATTTGGGCCGTGCTCTCATGGACTCGCATGAAGTCGGTTGATATTCATACTCTCTGAGGTTAATGTCTTTTGTGGTATACTTAGGGACAATTTATTCAATATCAGTGTGCGTTTGCTCCCCATTAATAGTTTTCCGAATAATCTTCCAACATGATTTCAGTTACCGGTCCGCCTGATGTTCTGAAGAAATTTATTCGATGTCCGTATTTTCTGTCACATCATCATTTATTATTTCTTCATTCTCTGAAAATCCTGAGAAGCACTTATTATTTACTTTTATTTCAAAAGCAAATTTAAATTTCGTATTACCTTCGCACGGCTCACGATCTATTCAAGCATGGTCCAGTTCAGGATGCTAATTCTCTCTTCGAATTCTCTTGATTTGATTTATTCCGTGCATTTTGTTCATATGTTTTGACATTCTATTTCTATTTTTTCACCAACTTCAAATCGTCTTATCATTCGAGGCCAATCAAATCCAATTAATATTAACTTTCCAGGAAACATCCTGATTGAATTTGCTTATTATCATAACTGTTATGTCATTGACATTCACCGCCGGTGTTTGAAATTCTACGGAAAGTATTCATTATTATCATATTTTTAAGGAATTAATGCTCCATTAATTCACATTTTGTGCAAAATCAGGATAATATGACTATATGATCATATGTCTGTACATCCACTTACTTTCCCCTTTTAGCGCCAATGGCGTCATTGGTAGATTAGAAACTTAGTCATTTCGGAGAATTTACTGGTCTGAATTTCAAGGTCATGCATTTTTTATGAATTATTTTTAATTACATATGCACGCACGCGGATTCCTAGTCCCAGATTGAGCAATTACATTGAAGCGGAAGCAAGCTTCTAGTTCCGTTTCAAGATTCCCACGGAATCATGTCTCTGGTAAAGATGAAGCCAAATTTTATTTATTAATTAGCAATATCCACCAATTAGAATTTTATTGTCTGTATCGATTTTAATAGAATTTGCCAGCAAGAGTCATTTGAACACAGTTCTCAATAATCATGCTAAGATAACAGACATTTGAAAAAATTTACCATAAATGAGAAAATAAAGGATAAAACAAAACTTATTTAAACTTAATCACTGCACCTTTTAAAGCTGGTTAAATATGTAGCACATTTAAGAAGTCAGAAAGTTTCTTTGTCATGTAACTTTAAATAAATCGACACCGTTTTGTCGGAATTAAGACGCGATTTAGTCCTGAGGTAGTTGAAACCTAAGAACCTTTCAATGTGTGCAACAAAAGGATGACTTATTAGATTTCCTGAAGTAGAGCTTCCGCTAGACTTGCCATTTTCCTCATTCAGTATTTTAAAAAATGAACAGAAATCTTGCTGTTTCTTCTGTATCACTTCCGTTGATTCCTGTCGATTCATCAGAATGAGTTTAAACTTATCAATATTTAAGAAAATTCTTTCAATTAATATTCCTATTTTGCATTTTGACTTAATTCAATCACCATCTTTTACGATCACCAAGCTTGTTTATTCAATTTTTCAGAAACGTTGAAGAAGAGCGAGCACCTTGACAAATGAGAAGAATTCTTCTGAGGATTAAAGAAAAATACAAGTCTATCACAGTGTTTGCAACTTATCTTCATCACATGAAAATCACATTCAATCATTCAGGTTTTGTTATATACTTTATCATGCAAATCCGCACAATTCGGAAATCACTTGAAAATAGCATGACTAAAATTCAAAAAAAAATGTAACCGCAATAACTATATAAAGGGCTGCCAATAATTGAAGTCAGCATCTGGATTTGGAAACAGCTTATAAAGAAAAATGAACGCCACCTGTGAAATAAGTAAGTCTTACCTCATGCTCATTTGCAAAATTCAACTACTGTAATTCTACTTAAAGCAAACATTCAACTTTAGGAAACAATGATAAACAATGCTGTGACAAAAATGGTAATTGCGAATTTTTATCAAAATTCATATTTACTGGAAATAAAAAAAGCAATGTAACAATAGATATGCATTTAAGCTGGGTTTAAAGTCTCAATTAGTCTTTTTTATACAATTATAGAATTCGTTATGAAATGTGAGGAGAGCGCTTGCAACAATGACTGCAACGTCGGAAAAGGTATTTTTTATGGAATTTTTTTTCTTTAAAATAATTTTTGGGAAGTTTGAAATTAATTATTTTGATTGAATTTAATTTTTTTGTGGATTAGTATATGTCATTATGAAGTTGCATGAATCATAACAATTTCGAAATCATTTCCAAACCCGTATTTGGATTCATTAGCAACTAAATTGTATCAACGTCATCATTTTAACGTACTATCTTCTGAATTCAGTGCCGTTCATCGAAGTCAACGAAGAAGATGTGTCAATCCAGCTATTCAGTAGTTGGGGTTAATAATTCTGATTGATTGATTGACTATTTTAAGAATGAAAATACGTTAGTAAATATTTCGCATTCACAGAGTGTAGATATTTTAATTGAATTATTCGTGTCTTAAGTTATACTGACCAGCGTTTATCTCTCACTTTCACGTGGGCAAATATGTGTCCTTTCATCGTTTAAATTTTCAGAAGTATTAAGATTTAATGCATTTTCTATCAACAGAATGTAAGGCTACACCAGCATGCAAACCGGCTTGCTCAAGAACCCAAGGTAACATAATCATTTATTAATTTTTATTTTGAGTATAATGGTAAAAATATATTCCTGCTTGGTCTATGTGCAAATTTGTGTCCATTCATTGTTAAAATTTGCAAAAATCATATTATCCAAAATATTTATATTGTCGTTGCCAGCATGCAATTCAACTTGCCCAAAAACAGCAGGTAATATAATCTTCATTCACACCCCAAACACCAATAACCATTTGTTCAAAAAATAATATTTCCATTTTAAAGCAGTCCAATCTACCTGCGCACCGGCTTGTTCACAAAATCAAGGTGCAAATTTAGTCAAACTCAAGCGACACCATCATCATGACACTTACTACGATATTAATGGTGGTAAGTTAGAGAAGCTCATTAATCTCCTTCAAGTCATTATCTTTATTAATAGTAAAAAAAATTATAATAGTCTCTTTCTATGAACTTATAATGGCAATAATTTAGCACCTTAAATTAAAATTACGTCATACTTACCTATATTTTAGGCTACAGTGGAGGCAGTAATGCGAATGAAGTTATCGTTATTGGTGAGCCACTTTCTCCTCCTAAGCACAAATTTTGAACCTCTAATTGATATTCAATGTTGATAATCTAATAACCCATTTAATAAATTAATTTACGTCATTAGATCATGCAGGAGGCGGAAGACATCATAGTAGACATCATGACAGACATCATACCTACTACGATACTAATGGGGGTAATTCTAAGCGTTGCCTAAATTTTAAATATTTATTGCATTACTCCAAATTAAATTATTGTAATATTAACTTTTTATATTATACATCAAAGGTCATTTTCCATGTAATAATCAATTTCGAAAGCAAATTTAACTTCTTATATATTGTTGACTTTTGTTTTCTTTATAGATCAATACACAAGGTATCGCTCATATAGCCAAGACGGGCCACATAGTCACATCTACGTAAATAATAATGATTTAAATAGAGGTACTAGAAAATTTAATAAGACTTTATAATCACGTTATAATGAGAATTACATCGAAATTAATTTTGTTACAGGCTATAGCAGAAGTTTGAGCGCAGATGGAAACCCCGTTACTAGGATTGTATTGTCAGGAGACCCAGGAAATAACAACAGAGGTAATGTTGCTTTACTAAGAACCACAGAAAAGATGCCTTTGAATTATTATGCTTACAATGAGGAAATTTGAAACCCCAGAAATAATTTACTACATATATAAATATACACATATATCAAAATTTTTAAATTTAGTGCAAACCTACGATCCTTCAATTAGTGGATATAACAATAGAGATAGTAACATAAAAGAAGTTATAATTGTTGGTGAGTTACTGTTTCTACTTGTCGTAAATATTGAGGATCAAATTGATAGGCACTATTTATTGTCAAATATTCTATTTAAATTATTGCTTAATTTTTTTAATAATTTAGAAGGTAAAAATGAAAGAAGTCAGAAGAGCAAGCCTAAATTTGAATTGATAAAGGAAGACTTCGCAAGTAAGCTACTGGTTGTAGTCATTTCTGTATATTTGGTTTAATCAAATTTTAGTCATAATTAGTGCTAAAGAATTCTGTAAAGAAATAACAATTGAATTTCATTTAACCTGCAGCAAAAACTACCACAACGAAATCCAGACGAGTATACGAAAAGAAATCGCCTAAACAACGTAATTAAATTAATTTAATCAATTGTGGATTAAAAATCATAAAGAACGAAATTAAATTATGAAATTTCTAAAATTTGCTAATGTTTCAGAGCGAAATGTTGAAATTGTGCTTAGACAAGATCAACCCCAGAATGGTAGGCTGATAAATTGTTTTTTTTTTCTAAAAACAATTGTTTCTACCTGATCGACCCAACATCCCTGGAAAGCAATATTTGGCATTTGCATGTTTTTCCTCAGATCGTTCTTAAAAAAATAGTCAATACAGTTCCACAACCACAATTTCAGAGAAATATGAAAACGTCGGTCATCCTATGCACATGGTCTATAAAAGTGCATTAACCGCGATAACAACAAAAAAATGTCAAGCCTGTAATAAGATGCAATAGAACGTTGGGTAGATTTTTATCATCCCTTCAAAGTACAACAGTAAAATTCAATGACTTACACAGTATTCGACGTGGAATATGTAACGATTTAGCTATTGCTTTTAGCAGTGAGGAATAAAATTCCGTTCAATGGTTGCTCCGAAGAGAGTTTAACATTCCAATTGATTTAAGGTCATTGGCTATTTCCTTTAGGAACACAAATGAATTACAGGAATATGTGCAAAAATGAGTTACGACACTTTAAGAGGAAGATTAGTATCTTAAGTAATGTAGACTAATAAATCTCTCAGTTGTTCACTGACAAATATTATCTCTTTCATTTTTCAAGTTTTCAAAATACAATGATATAACTCATTTTCTTTGTCTTTATTTCAATACATGGCCAAACCAGCATGCGCTCCAGCTTGTCCTCAACAACCAGGTAAATTAATCATCATTCAATTTGAGTATCTCTCATTGATTCATAGACAAATACGCTTTGATTCATTTTATAAATTTTAAAAAGTACTATGGTTTAACTCATTTTTTTTTTCTTTGTTTCAATACGTGGTCTCACCAGTGTGTGCTCCAGTTTGCCCACAACAACCAGGTAACATAATCAAAATTCAATTTATTTCTTAATTAATATTAGTCAAAATATGTCTCTCGTTTATTCATAGAAAAATATTTGTTCATTCATTTTTTTAATTTTCTTTGTTTCAATACGTGGCCAAACCAGTGTGTGCCCCAGTTTGTCCACAACAACCAGGTAAAATATTTCTATTTTAAATTGTATCTTGTGTCTCATTGGGCAAAATATATCTCCAGGTTATTCATAAACAAATATATGTTCATTCATATTTTTAATTTTTAAAAATTACTAAGTTTAACTCATTTCATTTATTTTTATTTCAATACGTGGTCCCACCAGTGTGTGCCCCAGTTTGTCCACAACAACCAGGTAAAATACTCCCCACTTAAATTATGTCTTGAGTCTCATTAGACACAATATATCTCTCGTTTATTCATAAACGAATACGTGTTCATTCATTTTTAAATTTTCTAAAGTACAATGGTTTAAATCATTTTACTTGTCTTTATTCTATTACGTGGCTCCATCAGTGTGCGCCCCAATTTGTCCACCACAGCAAGGTAGGATAGTTGTTATTCACATCCCAAACTCCGATTAAGAGCCCTTTTGACTAAAAAAATTATTAAACTTTTAAAGCCGCACAACCCTGCTGCCAACAAACTTGTGAACAACCCATGGGTAAAATAATGTTTTCCTTTTGGAGATTAAAATAAACTTTAGCAAATCTTGCATAATCAAAAAATTTGTTTTTCACCAGCCGATTGTTGCCGATCGCGATCATTGAGCCACCATTGCCAACATCGCCATCATTGTAAGACTCGGATTTATTTAATTATTTAAATAAGCATAGATAGCTTTCAATCATGCCACGAATTGTTAATTCAAGATAAATTCAATTTTAAGCAAATCCAGGCGAAATCAAAGTTCTGAAAATTTTTTTGTGAAATTAATTCGTTTCTTTCAAAGTATCACCTTGTTCCCTCATAAAATTTTTATACTAAAGTATCTTTATAGTTTACCTAATTGGTGTATTTTGATCTTTTTTAACATATATTTTTTTCCTTTTCCTATGCAGTTCGACACTGTAGACATCACTCATGCAGACGCTCCGGATGCGACGACAACGTCTATTTAGGTTTCGATGATTTGGACGGAGGTATGAATTAATATAATAATTCTTTAAAATTACATTAATGTGACCTTTCTCACGAGAATTACGCCAAAATTAAATTCATTTCAGATTGTTGCAGAAATACTTGTGGAGGGAGACAATCTGGGAATAGAATTATTCTTGTTAGAAACGAAGGGCGCAGTAGAAGTAATTGAATTTTAATGTTACCTTTTTAAAACCCTATGGAATAATTAATTTACGAATTGTATTCTTTCTATGGTAAAGGCTGTTGCCAGTCACCGATGAATCAAACCTGTTGCAATGAAAGGCCACAATGTAAAAAAGCTTTATAAAATATCAAAGTTCTATGAGTACATTTATTAATAATAGAGATAATATTTCGTTAACAAAAGCATTGGCTTTATTTCATCTAAGAAAATTGAGTGCGATGTGAAAATTTACAATTTCATTTCAATTGAGCTATTATATAATCAATACTTGAAAGATTTGCATTGACTTTCAAATAATTTAAATAGCATTTCTATTGAATCTTTTCTTTGGCATTTTCAGGCTGTAAATGCAATCAAACTTGTGGAAATACTTGCTCCTGCGCAAGGCCACAATGTCAGAAATGTGGGAAACCTAAAACTCAAAGTAAATGGGGCAAATCCTTTATAACAATTAAAGTTCTATGCACATATTTAATAATAATAGTAGTGATAATATTTCGTCAAAATATTCACTGACTTAATTTAATTTAGGTAAGCTTAGTGTGATTTGAATATTTGCCTATCGATTTCAATTGAGTGATTATCAAATCATACTTGAGGGTTTGCCATTGGGCTTTAAAGATTTTAAATAATATTATTATCAAATCTTTTCCTTGGTGCTTTCAGAATGTAAATGCAAACAAACTTGTGGAAATACTTACACCTGCAAATGCAAAACCAAGAAAAGATTTCGATGTAAATATTTCGTTTGAATTGATGCTAAATAATTTCAAACCATTTTCAATAATGCTTGCAACAACCAACTAGATTGATGCTTTTAAATAATTGGTGTCATTTTTCTTCAGTCTGCCCCTGCCTTAGAAAATTAATTCCCAAGAAGAAAGACGAATGTTGCGAATAATGTTGGTTATTGTGACTTTGCTTTCATAAAAATTAATGAGTCATTTACATTAATTTCTGGCTATTTATATTAGAAAAGAAAAAGCTGTTCCCAAGTTGCCAGTCTATACCTAAAAAGCAAGTTTTGTCCCATGATTTTCAATTTTATTGAAAAAATATTTAATTTTAAACTCAATCAGTGAATTTTTTTCGTTTTAGATCCACAATGAAGTTACATGAATATATAGCTCCACTTTCCATTTAGTCTGCAGCCGCAATAAATTACTGATTTTTGAAAATAATCTTTTTTCTCTGCGCTTTACAATAATAGTTTGAATTAGCATTATGTCAACATTGACCTACAAATGAAATCTAATCAATGTATAAAAGTTGGAAAAAAGGTGCATTAAGATAAGAGACTTGTATTGGTGCGTGGGACACGTCATCTCTTAAAGCGTCACCGCATGCCTGCACACCAGGATTGTGAGGTGCGGCCGTACAACTCTGTGTGCAGCGACCAGGAGGTGCGGCCGTACAACTCTGTGTGCAGCGACCGTACAACAGTGACCAATCATCAACCTCGTTTAACCTAATCCCTCATCCTGATCATGAGTACCTCCTTGCGTGTACACTTTATCCGCAGTACTCGTACTGAATAAACGTGCTTCGTGCTACACGTCGGTTTCCTTTATAGCTGGGTCATAGCTTAGCTGGTTCTGGGAGTCTAGCTAGATGTTAGAGAATTCTCCGTGCTACTCGTCTGTTTCCTTTATAGCTGGGCTATGGTTTAGCTGGTTCTGGGAGTCTAGCTAGATGTAGGAGAATCTCCCTGGTTCTGGGAGTCTAGCTAGACGTTGGAGAATCTGCCGTTCTGGGAGTCTAGCTAGATGTAGGAGAATCTGCCACAGATATAAACGCGCTCCGTGCTACACGTCTGTTTTCTTTATAGCTGGGTCATAGCTTAGCTGGTTCTGGGAGTCTAGCTAGATGTTAGAGAATTTGCCACAGAGATTTCTGAGTCAGTCAGGCTTTACTAGTGTAGCAAATCCGCTACACGTGTGTAAAAGATATCGTACATCACTTTGGCCAGTATCTAATGGCCGATCATATTACTGAATTCTCCTAATTCCTCTCCCCCCCCCTTCGCACACCGTCGAACTATGAATTAAGCTAAATTTATGTTTTATCACCCAATGAGCATTACCACAAGTTTCCGTTGAGTTTATATGCAGATACAGGTCACAATTAAAAAGAAATTAAATAAATGTGATAAGTTTCCTGCAGGTTAGGTTACATGTTGAGTTGGAACATGAGGAATGTGAGGAAACCCCATTTTTTCCACCGCCATAAGCAAAATCTCAACATATCTTTGTTAGAGTATCCCGTATAGATAAAGGAGTTAAAGTTGGAAGGTCATAAGTTCCGTTTGATTTATACAAGATAGAATTGGGAACCAAAAACAAAATGCGAGAGCAGGCGTCAATCTCCAATGAAACAACAACGATCGATGATGTTGATGCATGTTCTCACCAATGATAACATTGGGCTTTCAGTTCATCAGTTCATTCGACAGGCAAGTGTGTCCTTCAGTTTGATAAGTAAAGTTGGGGTGGAGGGGAGGCACTTTAGCGAGATGAGGAATGATAATCTCGTCTCTATTGTACAGGTAAAATTCCGTTCCTTACAGCACCTTGTTTAATTTATTGAAATGAGCACGCGCTTGTCATTAAGGATCATTACTTAAGGGGGTATTCTGTTCTAGAAAAAAATTCGCATTTTTTGCATATTTTTATAGTTTACCTATTCAAGAATGTCTACGAGAGTATTTTCCAAACTCCAAATTAGTTTCGGAGATATAAGTATTTTGCTGAGCAGGCATCCAAATCGGTTGGGCTGCAACTTATCAAACAAAAAACATAACGGGTTCTCCGACTACCTGAATCTATATTTCTTAGTAAGCCCTTTGTTTCGTTATATCTATCTATATACATATATATATATATATATATATATATATATATTTCACGGCAATTGATTAACGTAATAGGAAAACACCAGTTTTACGAGTGCTTCAGAAGCAAATTTGAGGAAATCAAATGATGAAGAATTAATTATAGATAATAATTAGGGCTACTGTGTTTTGGAGTTTTTCACGGTTTTTTCAGCAATTTCTTCGTTTATTTCGTGTACTACATACAACAACGAGATTATATTTTCAAGAACGGCTCAACGCGGACTCGGGTTCAAAATTACATTACAATGCAGTTGCAATAGTCTACGCCACATTCCATCATCTCCATTCGTTGACGAATCCTTCGAAGTTTATTATCAGAAGAGTTATTGATTCGAATTTTGGGTTCAGAAACTCAAAATAATAATGAGTCTCTAAACTCGCTGATATGGACTTTCGCTCCAAAACATATCCATTCCGAGTCTCAGATCATTGAAATTGCAACATTTATTTCTGTGTATATTTTAATGAAGGATTTATAACGATATTGAAGATAATGACGATTATGGGAGTGAAAATTGTTTCAGAAGCGCATGCATTTGCCATCAGACGAGACAACACTCGGATTGACCGCTCCGAGCCTAAAGCGCATCAAAGGAGGCCAGAACTGCTCGAATAGAAAACAGAGACACCGATACGCGATACGAGCATCCAGCGCATCAAAGGAGGTCAGAACTGCTCGAATAAAAAAACAGAAAAGCCGAAAATAGTTTTTTCGAAGTCAAGGAAGGTCTGATGTATGCAGCAGGAATGGCAGATTGAATAAATGTAAGTTGAAAATATAATTTTATGACTTAGACTGCAAAACATTTTACTTGAAACTTTAAACGCGTTTTTCTCAAAACTGTTTTTTTAATCTGATACCAACGATTTCTCAGATTCTGCCAAACCGATTAACTTGAAATTTTAAGAGAGTCTTCTTTAGGGATTTGGCTATGTCCAAAACTACGCCCATACCTAAATTTTACTTTTTGCTACTTTTAAAAAAATTGAAGAATGTTAAAAAAAGTGGTACAAAAATTATTTTTTTCTTTAGACAGTCGTTATTTTGTGAAAAAATATATCTAAAACCTTTCCGTAGTTCCGGACATAGCGACATCATTGTAGATTGATAAGCTTTTTTAGTTTTTGATTTCGGATTGCTTGGAGAGTTAAAATCGTGGGTATGGTCATGCACCATATTTTTGGGACGTCCCACTCCATCAGCTGATAACTAATGGGATTTTAAATTTTTTTATTTTTAAGGTGAATAAATAAAGTATAATAAATTGATAATAAAAATATTGCTTGCTTTTTAACAGCACTTCAAAAATGACCTAAAATTCATGTCTCTAGACCAGAATGGCTCCTTAAAGGCAAATGGAGCGTTCACTCATTCTGTCAAATTAAAAGTACCAGCTACGGCATGATCTTGTTACCCTCTTTTCTAATCTATAATTCTAATTTAATTAGGTTAGACTTCCTCTCATTATGCTTTCAAATAATCTAGACAACCAAAATAAATCACATCTCAAGCAATATTTTTGAATGTTAGATCACATTGGAAAAATGGACAGTGCTTGGTATTCTTATAATTAAAATAAAATGCGTCGAGATTACAGATTTTGTTATTTTATTTAGAAAATATCACAAATAAGCAGTCTATAGCACAATACGGAGCGTTTGATTCTGGACAGCCTTAATAAATCGTTAACCGCAATGATATTGAATAACAAGTGTCAGACCGATAGAAGCACTCTTGTTTATTAAAACTGGCACATAAACTAAACTGAATAATTTTTCTGGAAAAGCCTAGGCCCTTCAGAGGGCTAGATTTTTTTAAATTTTAAATGCATCCAATTTCTCTTAGTTGAGCATGTATTAAGCGCAACATATATAGGACAGTAACAGATGTGACCATTTCCGATTTAAAAGTACTGAATAGTACAGAAAAATAGATGTCTTTTATAGCTAGAAAAATCGAATCGAAAATATGTAACGTTCAAATAAATTCAGCGTTCGGATATAAGAATTAAAGTTAATTACAACGCATTAATTATAGTTGTTCAATGATTCTGAAAAAGTTAATATTTTGCCTTTAACCGATTTGGGGTTGGTTTAGGAGTTAATTAACACAGAAAGTAGGGCCAAATTGATATCGAACTTTCTGGAAAGGCGTGCAAATAATTTGTAGCAAAAGAGGCCTGCGTTAAGTGGTAAGGGATAGCACTGTCAATTTATAGCGGTAAACGATTTAATTAATTATTGACATTTAATCAAGAAGGCTTTATTAAAGCAGGTTGTCAAAGTGGAAGAAATACCTTATTGAAAAATTATTATTAATAGTTAATGAAAACAAAGAACTGAATGCAAACTACAACTGGCATTAATTTGCCAACATATTGAAATATTTAGAAGATGCTGTGAATTTTTTAGGACCAATAATTTAACTTTTATAGGAATTGGTTATATTTAAGATATTTATTTATATCAAATGGCAGGCGTTTTGATGGTTATCATTAGCCCTTTAGTTGAATTCAGACTTTGTAGAGGGGAAGGAACATCAAAGTGAAAAAGTCGAGAGGAGGGGTACTGAAGAGTGTTTCAAAGACGAAGGTTGAAAATTTACAAAAAATGTGATGTAGTACTGTGGAAGTGGTCGAATATGCCATACAGTGGGGTCATGATAGTTTGAAGTCAACTGCCGGTTTATAGACTTTTTGCCGTATGATTATACGTTTCCCAGGGTGCACCACGTGGAGGTAAATCTATTGCACATCCCATTTCTAAGATAAAAACTTCAGAGTAGCACCATTGGAAAATAGAAGAAGGAGCTTTTCGAACTGGTTTTCACTCAACTTAATAATCTTGTCAAATAAAGCAACCACGTGTTAAGAAAAATTTAATATGAAACGAATCCACCTATTTTTGTTAGAATTAAAATGCTTATATATAATTTCGCTTTCGGAAACTTCATCAATTTGAATTGAAATTCAAGGTGCTAACAAATTCCAGAGAATCCATTCTTCACGGATTTTTGAGTGGAAGTGAAAAAATGCTCACCAATTGAGTAGTTTGTGTCATAACATTAACAGCTCTTTAGTAAATGACCATCGATACTATTCACTAATTTGTATTGTCAAGAATTTCAAACTAACAGAACTCGTCACATTCTACCTTTACTAAGGGTACTTTAAGTGAAAACTGAGTACTGTAAAGGAAGATGCACAAATAAGCCTATACTAACTCCCACCACTCTTTGTGACAACTTCTCCTTATATGAAAGCACTAATAAAATTAGCCAATCTGCTTCAACAACTTCGAAGAAACAGAAAATATTGTGAGAATAGTGTTTGTTATGATTGTATGTCACTGACACAGAACTTTTTCAACAAATTACATGCAGTTGTCAAGAGATACTAATTATCGGAGAGGCCTCTGTAGCTCCAGAATGTTAGAGCATTAGCGAGATGCCTTGGTTTAGGGATCTCTTTGTTGTGTTCGCTATATATCCTTACTAAAACAGATTAGAATATTAACCGAAGTACTGTTGCAAATAAACAAAGGAATGACTACGTCAACGATTATGACTTAAGAAGAGGAAGAAAATATGCTTTCTTTGAATAATAGTCGAATAAGTATGAAATCTATGCATTAATGATCCTTCTTAAATGCTCATCATCTGCCATTCATTAAGTCCCAGTTCCAATATACCTGTGGGTATTTTGAAGCAGTGGTCATGAAGATTGGAAGTGTAGCATATCCCATAATGATGGACGTTTGCTCAACCTAGACAACCAAGGAGTAAACCACAAAACAGACCAAACCACACGGCCCCTAATAAACTACCTTATTAGGTCTTTGTTCAAAATTACACAACTTCCCACTCTGCGTAGGTGTAAAACCCCGGATATCATTTCTACTGTTTACCACAAGGAGTAATTTTAATTCCTTTGCTCTTCTGGTAAGAATGTTAGTATTATTTTTGAATCTAATGTCTCAGTAGCTTGAAGACGATATCGAAAATGTATTGGGGTCTTTGATTTCTTTCGGCTTATCTCTGCTAATTAACATAATATTTGATTCTAGAAGATAAGTTTTAATATAAAGGCCCATCAGCTCAGCGCCAATCAGCCCCGGGTTGCATTTATGGGTGTGTTTTTTTAAGAAATCGTTTTATCGCCCACATGTTGGAAGGTGTTGGTATTAACGAGAGTTAAATTCATTGCCATGCGCTTCAGCGTATTTAATTGCGCATTCGACCTTGGGCGCGGGACTTTCATTGTTAACCGAGAATATGTTTCATCGAGGAGTTTTGATATGTAGTTTTTAAAATTGGTGTGTCCTCCTGAATTTTGCCTATCTTCCAAATTCCCATTGCTCGACAATTTGAGGCCTTTTAAGCAAGATTGGTATCCGCGATCTGAGGATAATTGTCCTAAAATTGGAGTAAAGACTCTAGTGTCTATGTGTGTTTATCGAGCTCTGATCATCGAAAAGTAGCATGCAATGTCTGTCCGGCGTCTTCTATGCCCATATTGTGGTTGGACATCTTTGATCATACAAATGAAATGACGCTTTCATATTCATTAATAAACTAGGAAAATTTTGTCTGATCAGAATACAACCCCCACCCCCATTCATGTCTGAATGCAAACTGAAGTCAAGTAAATGGTCTATGAATTGACCTATTTCCTATTAATCGTTCAAATATTTGTTAACTTTGTCCTTAATTTGGGTCATTTATCAAGGGTGCGTCGTATTCTCGTCCTTTGAAATTAGATTAAAGCCTTATAATTTACTAGCAATTCCGACAACTGTGGCAGCATCTTCTTTCGAGGTATTTAAGATCATTGATTTCAGTTGCAATTTGCAATTTGTTAATCGTTTCATGGTAGAACTTATTTATGGAATATCTTGTATTATAATTGCATGCCAATGCTTCGCAGAATGGCTTTAGCTAAATAGATTATTAATTAACTAATCTAGTGATAACGGAAACATTATATATTTATTCATTCATTAATTTATCTATTGATATATATATTTAGAATTTTTGCGCCAATTTAAGGTACTCGTTCTTCGACTAATGAAAAAGGCTTTACTGCGGTTGAACAGAAGCCGATTTCCATTTCCACCTTTTTAATTTCAATCTTTG